>PVJC01035945.1:0-17981 GCA_004026665.1 Murina feae | reverse complement strand
AGGGGTAAAGATAAAGGAAAGAAGGAATGTGGGAAGGGAAGGAGGGTAGTAGAAAAATAGGAAGAATGATGATGGAACAGAAGTAGGAAATAAGGAGAAAAGAAAAGTTTATAAATGATGAGTCAGTAGGAAAAGTGTTACATAAAGGAGAAAAATTGTGTGAGAGGAAGAAGCCAATAAGGAAGTCAAATACAATTGTGTGTGAAGGAGGAAATAAGATTAAAAAAGAAAGTTAATAGGGGTGACCAGGCCTGCAGGGGAGGGCAGTTAGGGGGATCAGGCAGGGAGGCAGGCAGGCAGAGTGGTTAGGGCAGGCAGGCAGGTTAGCGGTTAAGAACCAGAGGTCCTGGATTGTGAGAGTCCCCAAGAACTCCATATTGGAGAGGGTGCAGGTTGGGCTGAAGGACCACCCCCCTCACCCCCCACCCTCGTGCACGAATTTTGTGCACCGGGCCCCTAGTATAAACTAATAAAGCCGTAATATTAAAATTAACCATTTCTTCGGGATGGGTAAGCCACGCCCACCAGCCAATCAGAGCGACTGTATGCAAATTACCCCAGCCAACATGGCGGCCGCCACTCACAGACCTGAGTAAACGGCAGCTTTCATTGCAGCAGGAGTGAAAGTGAAACTGCGGCCCGCTCCGCTATCCTGGCTCAAGCAAAACACATGTTTGCAACAAAATATCATTATAGAATCCTCAGGAGCTGAAGGAAACAGCAGGCCTGGCCTGAGCACTAAGAGTAACATTGTCTCATTATAGACGCTGAGAGGTGAAGCAGAGAGGAGGCACCGTTACTAGGAGGCCTCGGCTTAAAAGAACAGTGTATCAATTATAGAAGATAAACAAACCCCAGAAACCTGCATCCAGCCAGCCTTGCTGGGACATTGGGTCAATGGGAGCTGTGGGCAGCCTTAAAGCCTGAAAGCGCCAATCAGCCCGTCACCCACACTGGCCACAACCCAATGGGGTGAGGGACGTTACTGGGGGGCTTGGCCAGCCTGGAGATAGCCATCAGCCCGTCACCCAGGCTGATCAGGCACGCCAGCAGGTAGACATCCCCAGAGGGGTCCCAGACTGTGAGAGGGCACAGGCCGGGCTGAGGGACCTCCCAAGTGCACAGAGCGGCTTCAGGGCAGAACAGCACAGGACTCAAGACCTGTGAGTGGGAAAGAGGCGGCAGGGTTGGCGGCCTGCTTGGCGGCTCCCCAGGCCCTTTGCGGGGCATCGGGGAGTGAGAAAGAGGCGGTGGGGGCTGGGGGCCTGCTTGGCGGCTCCCCAGGCCCTTTGAGGGGCACCAGGGAGTGGAAAAGAGGTGGTGGGGGCCGGGGGGCTGCTTGGCAGCTCCTCAGGCCCTTTGAGGGGCACCGGGGAGCGAGAAAGAGGTGGCAGCCTGCTTGCTGGCTGCCCAAGCCCTTTGATGGACATTGGGGAGCGGGAAAGAGGCGGCGGGAGGTCTTGGCCTGCTTGGCGGCTTCCCAGGCCCTTTGAAGGGCACTGGGCAGCGGGAAAGAGGCAGTGGGGGTCGAGGGCCTGCTTGGCGGCTTCCCAGGCCCTTTTCTGGGCACTGGGGAGTGGAAAAGCAAGGCAGCAGGGGCTGGGGTCCTGCTTGGCGGCTCCCCAGACCCCTTGGCGGCACTGGGGAGTGGGAAAGGAAGGCAGCAAGAGACCGGTGAGTGGGAAAGAGGTAGTGGGGGCATCTTGGCCTGCTTGGTGGCTGCCCAGGCCCTTTGCGGGGCACTGGAGAGCAGGAAAGCAAGGCAGCAGGGGCTGGGGTCCTGCTTGGCGGATCCCCAGACCCCTTGGCGGCACTGGGGAGTGGGAAAGGAAGGCAGCAAGAGACCGGTGAGTGGGAAAGAAGTAGTGGGGGCATCTTGGCCTGCTTGGTGGCTGCCCAGGCCCTTTGCGGGGCACTGGAGAGCAGGAAAGCAAGGCAGCAGGGGCTGGGGTCCTGCTTGGCGGCTCCCCAGACCCCTTGGTGGCACTGGGGAGTGGGAAAGGAAGGCAGCAGGAGACCGGTGAGTGGGAAAGAGATAGTGGGGGCGTCTTGGCCTGCTTGGCAGCTGCCCAGGCCCTTTGCGGGGCACTGGGGAGCAGGAAAGCAAGGCCGCAGGGGCTGGCGGCCTGCTTGGCGGCTCCCCAGGCCCTTCGGGGGGCACTGGGGAGCAGGAAAGCAAGCTCTTGGGGGCTGGGGGCTGGCTTGGCGGCTCCCCAGGTCCCTTCCGGGGATCAGGGAGCAGGAAAAGGCTGGCCTGACCACGAGGTGGGGTTTTCCCTGCTTTCTGGTGGCTGGAAGAAGATGGGCAGTAGGCAAAGTTGGGAGGCAGGCAGCACCCAGCCCTGGCCACAGCTCAAAAAAGAGAACAACATGCAGGGGAGGGCAAGAGTCTGAGAGATCAACATAGAGGGGGTGCCTGCTCCAAGCCTTGACAGTGTGCCTGGGGGCAGGCCCCCAGCAGGCAGACACACACAGAAGGACTGCTCCGAGCCTCAGATGCAGGTGGGGGCGGGTCCCCAGTGGTGACACACACACACACACACACACACGCACACACAAGGCGCCTGGCAGACTGGGGCCATCATAGGACATCCACTGAGGGGTTCCAGACTATGAGAGGGGGCAGGCTGTGCTGAGGGACCCCCACCCTACCCCCCCTGTGCATGAATTTCGTGCACCGGGCCCCTAATGTTATATAAATGGAATCACACAACAGTATAATTCCCTTGATATCCATCTAAGTTGTTATATACAAAGACAGTTTTTCCTTTTAATTGCTAAGTTTTATTCCAAATAAACACATTGCTTTTCTAATAAATTAAGAAAACCCTAAGACATAAAATTCAAAGAAGCACCACAAATGTTGAAGATAATACCATCTTTACTCTCATAAAAGGGGGGTGAAAGTTTGGCTTCACCATTACTAGTCTTTGGTAAGTTCTCCTTCTAAACTTCCCTTTACTCACCATTGAGCGTGAGCTGTGTCCTCCTGAAATCAGAGCACATACGTGCTGGGGGAGGAGGCAGTCCTGGCATTGCTTCTAATTAGCCAGGGATTTTCTGTCTGGCAAGATCAGGTGCTGGCATTTTGGGAGGCTTTTGTTAAAGTCCCTAAGGCCATTCACTCTCCATAATGATGTGGTCAGTTACAAATGAATTATAGGTGATTTGTCCAACAAATTTCTCATTGTCCACAGGGTAGTTCAATTGTTTGAGACTTACTTAATCTCTTTTAAAAACACATGCCCAACTGCACCGAGAACTTAGTAGGTGGTATTGCAGTATTGGTTGTGGTTTTAGGCATAAAGATTCTTTTAACAGTGGTTCTCAGCATCACAAAACTTTGTGAAAGAACTCATTCATTCACTGAGCACATATTATGTGCTAGATATTGTTGTGGACCAAGTTAGCAAGAGTAAGACCACCGACTTCAATTAGGTTCTAAGCAGCAAGCGAGAATTTATTGAGCTGGCCAGGGTCTTCACAGGCACTTCCTTGCCGGGAAGCCTCGCCTGCAAAAGCCTTGACCTTGGTGCTAAGCAAGTTTTTATTCACTGTAACCACAAAGGACAGCTTGTTCTTCAGCGGAACTGAGGTCTATGCCTTGGAGATTGCAAGTGTCTGCAGAAATGGCAATAATCCTTATCTAATGGTTTGCAACACTTGTTCTAACTGATGCTCCCTGCCGTGGGGGCAGAGGAAAATTTTCTCTTCTTTAACTCTCTTGTGTCCTTGTTTTTGTCTGCAAAGGGTTAGAGCCACCACAGATATTAATTTAACTACTGAAGAAATAATGGTGACCCCTCCCCCCAAAAAAGACTTGGTTACTGATATTCAATGAAGCTGATATTCTAATGGTGAAGACTAATTAATTAAATAATCATAGATAAATGGAAAGTTAGAACTGGGATAAGTGAAATAGAGAATATTTTCATTGACCTTGCCAATTGTGTTGCAAAATGCAAAAGCACTTTGTTTCTGTAATTAGGTTATTATCTTGTTTATACTAGTAATCGGTTAAACAAGCTTTTTCTGAAAAAATTATGCCTCAGACTGTAAACTTCAGTTCACTATATGTTCAAATGATCATGACAGAAATTCAAGTTTTTCACCTGGTGGTTACAGTGTTGATTCCTGGTCAAGAGCGCTTACCTGGTTACAGGCTCAATCCCAGGCCCAAGTCGGCAGACATGTACAGCAGGCAACCAATGGTTGTTTCTGTCTCATATTGATGTATCTCTTTTTCCTCCCTTACTCACTCCTCTCCACTTTCTCTCTCTATAAAATAATAATAATAATAGTGATAATGAAAAAAATATCATTGGGTGAGGATTAACAAAAACAATTTAAAAATAATAAAAAAAGAGTTTTGAACGACTGAGATTTTACTGCAGTTCAGTTGTTTCAGCAGAGCTGGGAGTTGGGGATGGGGCGGGGGGAGGCTTTGGGATTTTATTGAGTTTGGACCAGAGTTTATGAAAGCATGGATTGCCTCAAGGTGTTGACATTCTTTAACTTAGAAAATATGGACAGAAATGACATCCATTCCGTCAAAGCTTTTTGATAAAAGATTTCTATTTTACTATTTCAAGACCTAGGAAAAAATCCACTGCAGTTGAAAGGAAACTGCTATCATTTAACAATCAAGTTTCCTTTCCTTGAACTTCTTTATTCATGTTTTGTTACTAAGGAGTAACAGCGCTGGGTGTAAAACATATTGCTATAACGTACTTCACTTCCAAGACACTGAGAAAACTGACTGTGGGGGATTTTCATTCATCGCTGGTGGGAATGCAGAAAACGGTACATCCACTTTGGAAGACCGTTCGGTGGTTTCTTTCAAAACTAAACATATTCTTACCAGCAAATGAGCTCTTTGTCGATTATGTTGCAAAATGCAAAAGCTCTTTATCTTAAGGAGCTGAAAACTTATGTCCACACAAAAACCTGCACAAGAATGTTTATAGAAGCTTTGTTTTTGACCGTCAATTTGGAAGCAAGCAAGATGTCCTTTGATGAGTGGATAGATAAATAAAATGGTACATCCAGACAATGAAATATTATTCAGTGATGAAAAAATAAAGAACTCATGAGTGGGGGGGGGGAGTTTGGGGGGATAATGGGGGGATAAGGACACATGTGTAATACCTTATTAAATAAATAAATAAATAAATAAATAAATAAATAAATAAATAACTATCAAGCCATGAAAAGACAAGGAAACAGACCATCCAACCTCAGAGGAAGGCCAGAGGTGGGGGCCGGGCGGCTGGGGGGAGTAAGAGATCAACTAGAGGACTTGGATGCATGCATATAAGCATAACCCATGGACACAGACACTAGGGCAGGAGGTGGGTGAGGGCATGTGCTGGGGGGTGGAAATGGCTGGGGAGAGGTCAAGTGGGGAGCAAGGGGGAAGGAAACATGTGTAATACTTTAAACAATAAAGAATTTTTAAAAAGACAAGGAGAAAACTTAAATGCATATTAATAAGTGAAAGACGCCAATCTGAAAAGGCTACATTATTGTATGATTCCAACCACATGACATTCTGGAAAAGGCAAAAGTATGGAGACAATAAAAGGATCAGTGGTTGCCAGGCGTTGGGGAGGGGGGTGTGGTGGGGAGGGCTGAATGGGTAGAACACAGAGGCTTGTTAGGGCAGTGGAAGTACTCTGAATGATACTACACTGGTGCACACAGGTCATTATACTTCTGCCCCAAACCATAGAATGTGCAACCTCAAGCGTGGACCCTACTGTAAACCATGGACTTTGGTGATTATGATGTGTCACTGTAGGTTCATAGATTGTAAAAATGTACCACTTTGGTGGGGTGTTGATAGTGGGGGAGGTTGTGCATGTGTGCGGGCAGGGGTGCTTTAGTACTCTCTGTACTTCCTGCTCAGTTATGCTGTGAATATTAAACTGATCTAAAAGTTTATTGATTTAAAAAAAAAAAAAACACCTTTAAAAAACAGAATGTGGGTTTAATGAACCAGAACTTGATCATGCAAATATTACCAAGCAGATAGGTGTTTTACTAACATCGTCCACGTGGCCATTAACAAATTTGTGCAGGACCGTTGTTGGTGTGGCCTTCGGCTCACTCCCTGAACTCGAATGCCCCTTGCTCGCCATCAGCAAGATCTGCTGGTGTGGCAGTGGTGCATCCCCTCTGTTTTTATGCTCTGAAAGCAGCATTGTGTATGTTCAGCTCCCGTGCCTGTTGGCAATTTTCCCTAATTGTTTACAGTGCTCTAATTTTTCTACTCACTTTAAAGGATCTTTGTGTGTGCTGATTGCAGAAGGTAATATTTCTGGCATCAGTAACCATGGTAATGAATTATTCTCCTCTCAGAATTGGTGCCAGCTGCACTCCCGTCTAGATAGTAGCACCCCGGGGTTTTGCTAATGAGCGACTTTTCATTTGCTACAGAAGGACACTTCCAAGTCCTCACATGTTTGCTTGTGTTTTGTTAAAGGCTATTCCTTGAGAACAACATTAGAAAAAAGAAATCCTATTTGGGAAAGCCTTGATCTCAAAAGGAAAGCATTCCTAGTTCCGGAAGGTAGAGCATGCAGAACGAAAGCCTTTGAAGGATCTGTGGGGAGGCCGTCCCGCCCCCTCCAGCCCTTCCTTTTGCCCCAAGCATCCTTTGCGGCTCTCTCAGGCGTTCACAGAGAGCTTTCCATCAGCATTCTCCTTTGGCTACTGGAGAAGGAGTTTAAATATTTCAAAGATTTATGTTATGAATAATTTAAGGAGAAATAAAAAAAGCTCCTAAACTCTCTTTGAATTATGTAATGGGAGCTTTGAAATATGCTAGCATTTTGCCTTATCAGATGTAGCTGTTCTTTGTGGGAAGTTTGAAGTGGAAATGTAAGCCATTGTTGCCCTTATTCCACTGGCTAATGATGAGACCAGGAGAGAGAGAACCATGGCGAGAGATAAGCGCCTGTAATAATGGACCCTCTTTCCATCCACTGCTATTTCCACCAACAATTAACAGGATACCCTCACCAGCTTTTTAAACATTTGAATCTCAAACCACTGCTACTTCTAGCCTGGGTGGCATTTTGAAAAGAGCTAAGGAAAACTGATATCCACAATTCTGCTGAGTTTTCTTTTCTTCCTACTCACTTAGATAGGGACACCTGATCACTGATTCTGGTGTGGACATGGACTTTTATAATACTCAGCAGCAGTAACAGGTTTCTGAGGGGCAGCATATTATGTTCACAGTGACGCTGTCGTGTGGTGCTTTCCAACCATTCCATGTGCTTTCCATGTGTTAACTTATTTTATCCTTATAATGACCTTATGATGTAGATATTAGTTCCATCTGACAGGTGACTGGGGAAGCACAAAGAGGTTAAACAACTGGTCTGAGGTTACCTGGGTAGTAAATGGCAGGGCCAGAATTCACATTCAGGTCTCAGGGTAAAGCCCTTGCTACTATCTATATGCACCAGGTCACTGAGGGGGCCAAGGGCTGAGCGGGTCTGGAGGCGGGCACGGGCTCTTGGGGCTCCTGGGTTTATACCTACATCCATCTACATCTACATCGCTAGCTCTATCTACATCCATATCTACATCTCAACACTATACCATGAGAGGAAGCACACAGAAAGCCTCAGCTCTGCCACTGCCATTTGTCCCACATAAACGTCTTTATCTTACTGCGTCTCAGCTTCCTTCTCCATGAAATGGAGATAATTGCATGTGCTTCACAGGGTGCTTGGGAGGTTCAAGTGAGATTAAGTAGATAAAACCTTTTTAGAGATTCTAAACTGTTTGAACATGATGGTGATGATGGCTACCGGAAGGTGAATTATTATTCTTTCCACCTGGCCCTTGGATTCTGGAATATAGTTGTGATAATAAAAGATTTAACATATTGGTTACTCGCAGCTAAGTCCAAAAAACACACACACAAATCTCCATTTAAAGCAAGTGATTATGTATCACCAATTATATACATCCCTAAAGAATATTAAAATAAGTGATAATGAAGTTATTCAAGTTTCTCAGAATTGTGTGATTACGAACTCATTTTAAAATACCATTCCTGTTGAATTGGCTTGTAAGCTTAAAACACAAAGTTCTAGAACAGGCATAATAAGGCAGACACATTCAAAATAGGGTCTGGCTCTGTCATTCTTATTTTTAAAAAAATATCCATTCTTTTCAGAGAGATTAACATAATATGTCACCGAAAAAAACCAACAATAAATCCCTTTAAATATGCTTTTAAACCACTCAAGAGTAAGAACAGGAAGCAACTGGCCGGCAAAGAGAGGTCGTGATGGAAGGTGGTGAAGGCCAGGGCAGTGGCAGTTAAGTCAGTTATGTTTGGGATGCTACAGCATGGCTGTAGCACAGGAACTTTAAAAAGTATAACACGAAATGGAATAAATGTTACCAAATACGGGTTTCGAAGCTTAGTTAGCAGGTTTGAGAGAGAAAGGAAGAAGCAAGAGAGACAAAAGGAAGGAGGTTGAGAGACTGAGAGAAATGATGGAATTTCACAGGTAAAGTCTTGACTACGGTCTAAATTTAGTTCACCAACAGAAGGTTCATTTTTCTTTCGTCCAGAAATGATAACCTGACTCTGATTTTCTCTATGGATATTTTCCCGGTAGAAAAAAGAGTTGCAAGAGTATTTAGTATAATTCCATAACGCTCTCAAGTGAACTAAAATAACCATTTGCTTTAAATGGAGATTTGTTTTTCGAATTTAGCTACCAGTAACCAATATGTTAAATCTTTTATTATTATAACGGTATTCCAGAATCCAACTGGTGGAAAAGTAAGGAGACTGGTCTGTCCAACAGTAAATCACATTACTGCCATTGCCCTTCAAGAGCGCATGCCTTCAAAGGTTGGTTTTAGTGTTTTGTCCATGCACCGTAAACGCTTATTCTCTTGAGGAGCAGAGCACATTTCCATGGCACTGGCGAGGAGCAGTCCCTGGCAGGGAAGCGTTTTTGCACACATTTATCCCACTTCAAAACTCATGAATGTCTTGGGAGAGATCCATGAATATATCTCCAGAAAGGCAGATGGTGAACAAAGGAGCGAGAATGTTGCAGTAGAAAATGAGTTCGCTTATTAAGAAGTCAACGACTTGATAGAATATGGCAAGTTTCCATGGAATACAACATGGAGTCTGAGTCAAAGAGGAGAGGGATTTCCCAGCAGCTTGCTCTGAAGTCAGGATTTGTGTTTGGAGCATCAAAGGATTTCAGGCAGATGACTTCAGACTGTAGGACCCCAGAAACAGCAAGCAGAGGTTAATTTGGCAGGAGATGTCCTCACCCCCAGGCGGTCCTTCAGAGCAGCACCTGCATAGCTCATTTGCACGTCCCTCCTCCTTCTACTCTTGTCTCCGCCTTAGGCCATATCTTCTTTTCAACTCTTTCCTAGGCTATGCTTTGCAGATCTAGACTGTCCAGCTCTATCCTAGGCTGCCTCTCCTTTCCAGCTCTAGACTGGCACTGCTGAAACTGTTAGGTGCATAGGAATCACTTGTAGATCTTGCTAAAACCCATATTTTAATTCTGTAGATCTGGGGTGGGACCTCAGTTCTGCACTTCTAATAAGCTCCTAGGTTTTACCAACTTTGCGAAGTCAGGAACTTAACATGCTGCCTCAACATCCTATTCCAAACTGTTTCAGATCATATCTTGTATTTAGTTTTAAGATTCCTTGGGCCCTTTATGAAGTCATCCTCTCTCCCCACTGCCCAGCCTTCTGGACGGCTGCCATGGACTGTTCGAGCTCTTACCAGCTCTCTCTGCCTCTTCCTGTTTTAGATGAATCAAGGATATATCTCCTTCCGTGGGAGTCTTCTAGTAGGTAGTCCAGTATGAGTAGGTTCAAAATCATTCTCCTATGTCAGGGCATCATGAGAAGAGGACTTTTTTTCTTTTTCTTTCAGAATAACACAACCAAACGGAGCCTTATGCTACAGGCCATTGTATTTGCCTATGGACTTTTCTGCTTTTCTTTTGAGACAACAGTCTCATAAAGGCGAGGACATTTTGTTCACTCTTGGCCCCCTGCCCCCCTGCTCTGTTGGACACCTGTGTACAGTCAGTCCTCAATAATATGTGAAGAGGATGTGAATGAATATCCACACCACACAAGTGATTTGGACACATTCCACAGCCACACTTTTTGCTCCAAGATGCCGAAGCCACAGATATCTCATTAATTTATAAGGATGTCACAGTTTTCTTGGCAAAAATCCTCCCCAAAACCCAGGAATATAGAACCATTAGGCCTGTCTGTATGTTGGCACTAACTAACCAGCTTGCAGTCATTCCAGCCACAAAGAGCAGAAAGGAGTGTTATTATAAGAAAAATCTGTACATTTATATTTTAAAATCGGAAAATAACAGTTACTTAGAGCTCAGTAATATCACACTGTCTTCCCAAGTTCCAATGCAAGCAGCCCCAGTACCCTTTCTACTTAGTATTAGGGTTGAGGGCTCTGTTAGGGGGGGCATTCTTAGACGGTCTTCATCTCCACCCTGACCCCACACAGCTACAGGAATCAGCTATCACATCAGTGTTCCTTTCCTTTTATTAGTATCATTTATTGATTTATTGATCTGTCCTTTCAACAAATATTCATTTCAGCCTGTTCCTTGGCTGACAAGTGAGAGCAAACAGTATAGCAAATTGAAGTTATAGCCAGAAGAAAGGATGAGAATAAAATAAAAAATTTAAAAAAGAGAGACAGATGTGTGTACTGTGTGTTGGGAAGTTTGGGAAGAACAGAAATAAGGTCTGGTATAAACCCTGCTTCCCAGCCAGCCCCTGGGGGAATTGCCTTACAGAAGACCAGCCTGTAGGTGTGGCCTCCTACCCCAAGTTGAGAGAACAATAATGATGATGTCAACCAAAGGTCAGGGGCAGTCACAGGGCAGTGGCTCAGTGGTTGAGCTTTGACCCATGAACCAAGAGGTCACGGTTTGATTCCCGGTCAGGGCATCACCAGCTAAAGCCAGGACAGGACTTGGAGTCTGTGAAATTCCAGTGGGAATCCTATATGGCTTCCACTTCCAAATCAATCATGAACCTCTGCTACTGACAGCTCTGTGCTGAGAGTGAAGCTTTCACAAAGAGATAAACAGAGCAGGGGCCCAAAGAGAATCTGTTGCAAGGGAAATGCAACTGGATTGAGATGTTACTCACAAATACCCCAATAGAGCCCTAAACTCAACGAAACATTTGATTTTGGGGGAAAAATAACAACACAAAATGAAAATGCAGAGTAACATAAAAATCACAAGACTCTACCCACATACTCTGTACACCTAATGAAGAATGTAGACTTTTAGTGGAGGATACAGGAGGTTTATGGAGAATAATGGAAGTTTTACTCACAGAATGATCCTGTAGTCATTCATTACTCAATTTATCACATGATTTTAAATAGATTGTCTCCCTTCATGCCTACTGAGGCCCCAGGAGGGACACAGGGAAGGTTTATTTTAAATAGCCCAGGAAAAACCAACAGCAGTTTTTTCTCAAACTATGGCCTACACACTATCCACATCACAATCACACAGTGAGCACGTGTTTAAAAATCGGGTTCTTGATCTGTCAGCCTTCCCACTGATCCCTCCACTCTCACTAAGGTGGGATGCCTGTCACCATCCATTGAACACTAGGGTTTCCAGGAGGCTTATCATAACTCAATCCTATCATTGTCTTTAGATGGCTTTTTGAAGGGCATGAGTCAACGATTAGTGTGTGTTAAAAGAACCCTTTGGGCCCAGCCAGTGTGGCTCAATGGTGGAGCGTTGACCTATGAGCCAGGAGGTCATGATTCGATTCCCAGTCAGGGCACATGTCTGGGTTGTGGGCTCAATCCCCAGAGTGGGGCATGTAGGAGGCAGCCAATCAATGCTTTTCTTTCTTTCATCATTGATGTTTCTATCTCTTTCTCTCCTCTCTTCCTCTCCAAAATCAAAACACACACACACACACACACACACACACACTAGAGGCCCAGTGCACAGATTTATGCACCAGTGGGATTCCTTGGCCTGGCCTGCAGGGATTGAGCTGAAATGAGCTCTCTGACACCCCCCTACATCTGGATTGTGAGAGGGTACAGGCCAGGCTGAGGGACCTCACTAGTGCATGATCAGGGCCAGGGAGGGACCAGGGAGGGCTCCAAGGTATGCCCAGTTCATCTTGCTCAGTCCCAATTGGCCAGATCCCAGCAGCAAGCTAATCTACCAGTTGGAGCATCTGCTCCCTGGTGGTCAGTGTGCATCATAGCGACTGGCTTAATGGTCAAATGGTCAGATATTTAACATATTAGACTTTTATTATATAGGATACACACACACACACACACACACACACACACACACACTAGGGGCCTGGTGCACAAAAACTTGTGCACTCGGGGATGGAGGGGCCCTCAGCCCGGCCTGTGCCTTCTCGCAGTCTGGGACCCCTCGGGGGATGTCCACCTTCTGGCGTGCCTGGCCAGCCTGGGTGAGGGGATGATGGCTGTTTGCAGGTTGGCCAAGTCCCCCCCAGTGGGGACCCTCACCCCATGGGGGTGTGGCCAGCCTGGGTGAGGGGCTGAGGGCCATTTTCAGGCTGCCCACAGCTCCCATTGACCCAAGGTCCCGGTGAGGCTGGCTGGAATCAGGTTTCTGGGATTTATTTATCTTTTATAATTGAAATACTGTTGCTTTGAGCAAAGGCCTAGGTAGCTAAGGAAGCCTCCTGTTTGTTTCAGCTCCGTGGCTTCTATAATTGAAACATTGTTACCGTTAGCAGAGGCTCAGCCAGCCTAGGCAGGCAGTTGCAATGGAAACCTCCTGTTTACTCTAGCTCCATGGCTGTAGGCATCTATCTTGGCTGGGTTAATTTGCATACAGCTGCTCTGATTGGCTGGGAGACATGGCTTGGCTGGTGGGCGTGGCTTAGGTGTCTCAGAGTTATGGCTAATTTGCATACTACTCTTTTATTAAATTAGATATATATATTATATAGGATGTGTATATATTAGAGGCCCGATGCATGAAATTCGTGCAAGAGTAGACCTTCCTTTTCCTAGCTGCTAGCACTGGCTTCCCTTGGCACCTGGGACCTGGGCTTCCCTCTGGCTGCTGGCAGGCATCTGGGACCTGGCTTCCCTTGCAGCCCCAGCTTCATCTGGAAGTTATCATATTATGCTTTTAATATATGTATGTGTGTGTGTGTGTGTGTGTACCATCACATACCCATTGGTTCAGAATGACCTTGCAGTCTTGGTCATTGGGAACCTTAGAACCTATCCCTACTTCAATCTTTTACTGCAAAGTAAAAGAGGCTGGTTGCGCATAGAATTTAAGCTGTAAGTTTGTAGTGTAAATCGTACTTTACTATGAAACCTGAATATTATATGTTTTGATGAGGGCCCTTCTCACTCATGATGTCGCATTCTTGGTGAAGGAAGTGCAATGTGCAAGCCTTTTAATGCCCACTCTGGTGCAATGGGTGACAGAGGTGGGAAGGAGCAGCCCAGCCCTCTCTTATCCTTCCCTGCTGGCTGGCTCCTGAGTGGGACAGCATGCTCTGCAGGGCTCTTCCACACTGAAGGTTTTGCCAGGGCCTGCCTGAACAGCGTGGGCACAGCTCCCTCATCCTGAGGTCAGGCATAGGAGTCCCAGTCTTCCACAGGCATGAGCCACATTGTCCAGTAATAGCTTAGTCTGCAATACAGGGAATATTTTGGTGCCCATTGGCCTTACTCTCTCTATCTGAATTGAATTATCTGTATTTAATTAAATGATTTTTTTCTACTATACATTTTCCAGAGCGAAGATGAAACAGTAGGTTGCCACACTAAGTTATTTGAAAGGCCCCAAATGTGTATCTGTTTTTTAAAAATATATTTTATTGACTTTTTTACAGAGAGGAAGGAAGAGAGTTAGAAATATCGATGAGAGAGAAACATCAATCAGCTGCCTCCTGCACACCTCCTACTGGGGATGTGCCCACAACCAAGGTACATGCCCTTGACCGGAATTGAACCTGGGACCCTTGAGTCCGCAGGCTGACGTTCTATCTACTGAGCCAAACCGGTTAGGGCTGTGCTTCTGTTTTAATGAATATAGTTAAACAAGGAATTGCTTTAGCTAGGCAAGACTTGTTCTTCCATTTATATGCTGTTATTAAAGCAGCAGAACTGTGGCAGCTCTGAGCCTCCCTCCTGTTTATAGAACACTCAGCAATAGCCTTGGTGAGAAAGAAGCCCAAGAATCCAGGCCAAAGATGACAGCCATGCTTTGGACCATTCTTGTGTAGGGCTATGTGTGTGGTGATCTGAGAACCGACTTCCTCATAACCTGTCCTCCTCCTTCCCTTCCTTTCTGTAACTTCTTTTATTTGGTCTCAACCTAAAAAGTGATTTAGTCTCCTAATGTTGCTAACAAACTCAGGACATTTAAGTACCTGATAGGGATGTGGTACATGATGAATGACAGAGTCAATAATATCCCCAGAACCAAGGCAAGTACTACATTCTAATTTTCCAAGCACAGAATGTGTTTGAATTGTTTCCCTCACTCTGGGGGTCTGTCATGCTCATCCTGAAACCCCACTGGGAAGTCAGAGACTCTAGGCTGCGTTGTCTAAGCTTCACAGGATGTAAAATCCAGGAAATCATTTCAAGACAGATCTGAGTTTATGCCTGTGCATATGCCAGATACTGAGTGGGATAGGCTCATATTCTGGTTGGAGAACTAGAGAAGGGCACGAAGCATGAATAATAATGGAGGGAACAGAGCATGTTCGGCAAGCAACAGGAGTAAAAAGAGAATTACGACAATAAATACTGTGTGATTTAGAGGGAAGGATTCTGCCAACTAGTGTTTTGAGGAAGATTTTCAGAACTGGCCTTGTGGAGTGGGTGTAATGAAGGTAGGCATATAGAAAAGAAAAGGCAGTCCCCTTCCACCTGCTTTGTCCTCAACACAGACCTAGTAAGTGTCTTCTGACTTTCCCTACATGCCAACTGTGAGCTCCGTTCAGAGGCTTGTGACTAGCGAATTTTTGACTGTGAGTTTGGAGGGTCACATTCATGGTCATCCCCTCAGCCTGTCCAGCAAGGCTGCATTGTGTGGCTAGATTCTGTGTGTGTGTGTACGAGGTGGCAGGGGCTGCCCACTGCCTCAAAGAGCTCGCCTTCTACTCATGCTATCCCTGAGTAGGGTTTGTATAGTTTTCTCTCTGTTATATTTCATTGGTTGGAAAAAGCTCCATGCCTTTGATCTGTTCCTTTTTTCCCCTTGATTTTTTCTCAAGTCTAGGTCTGTCATCTCTTTGCTGACCCTTCTCCTTCGAATTTATTACCTAGAATATATTCTTTCCTCTTATTCGCTTCTTTTGAGTGATCTTAGCCACTGTCAGTATCTCAAGCTTTATTTCTAAATTGAATTACAGTCATGTTCCTATATTTGTTCATCCCAAAGGACATCTTTAGGCATTTCAAATCTAAAAATGTAACTCATTTTCCTCTTCCTAAAAAAATCTAATCTTTTTTATGTTTCACCTTCTTTATCCAACTTGTTTCTATTATGACAGTGTATCTCAGATCTGTTCTTAAAATTGACCCCAACTCCTTATTCTGTGTGATTACCAGATCACCTCCCAGAATAGCAGCCTTTGAACTCAACTCACTGCCACAGATCTCTGCTCTTGGGTCCATCCTTTACATTGCTACCAGAGTAAGTTTCCTGAAACTAAATTCTAGGCTTCCAGTCAAGATGGTGGAGTAGGTAGATGTGGTACTTGCTCTTCCCACAGCCACATAAAAATTAAAACTAAATTACTGACAATCATCATTCAGAACTACCTAAACAACTAAGGATATAAAGAAAAAGCCACATTGAGATTGACAGGAAAGGCAGAGACCAGAAACTCATTTGGGCCAATCAACATGGGAGTAAATACCTCCCATTGACATACCAAGTGTGCAGTTAAGAATTAGGAGGGATATCTCAGCTACAGAGGTCCCCCTTGAGTAGTAAGGGGTCCCACACCACACTAGGCTATCCCAGTCTAGAATTCCAGTGCCAGGAAGAGAAGTCCCCATAACTCTGGGCTGTAAAAACCAGTGGGGATTATGGCTGAGTGACACAGAGGCTGATGGAGTCCCAGGAAGTTCCTCTTAAAGGGCCCACACAAGGACTTACTCAGATTCACTCACTCTGTGCTCCAACACTGGGGGCAGCAACTCAAAAGACTCCAGGGACATATGTGAGAAACTGAATTGTCTGGCTTTAGGATGAAGGCTGGAGGGGCATTTTTCTCCCAGACAGAAGTGCTAGCAGAGGCCATTGTTCCTTTGCTAGGCCCATCCTGCATAGAGCTGACAGATGGGTGCCTTATCTGTATCTCCATCAAATTGGTTAACACTGTTTCCTGAGACCCCCCTCCCCACCCAACTTGCGTGTCCACCAAAGCCCTTTTCAGTCCATGAAAATTGCTGGTCTTGGCTCATGCTGTGGACTTTAAACTCTCTAAAACATGCACATCTGGCCTTAGCGAGCCTTGTAGTTCTTGCTAAGTAGCCCCAGGCCTGGCACCAATGCAGCTTGTTTAAGTTCACAGTTTGGCCTTGCCTGGGCATCTTCAAGCCCAGTACAAGTAGCAGCCAGCCACAGATAACTTTGTAGCTCATGTTGTGTGGCCCAGAGCAGGGCACAAACAGCAGCTGACCTTGACCTACATCTGCTGAGAGGACCCAGAGGAAACATACCCCATGGGAAGCTTCAGATAAAACCAAAGCACCACCCAACCACTTCCATGAGCAACATGCTCAAGGGAGAAACTCAATGGGCACCAGATCCCTGATGAAGTGAATTCTGCTCCATATGGTTCACCCTTGTATAGCAGATCCACCACAGTGGTCATAGGCAGTCCTCACAGCCTATCAGCATGGGAGTAAATTCCTCCATTGACATACCAACAGCAATTTAGGCTTAACTACAACAGGAGTGTGCACACAGATTCAGTGACCAGAGCCACCAGAGCCCTATAGGATACCTACTATATAAGGCCAATCTACCAAGAACCAGAGACATAGAAGCTCTACCTAATACATAGAAACAAACACAGGGAGGAAACCAAAATGAGGAGACAAAGAAACATGCCTCAAATAAAAGAACAGAACAAAACTCCAGAATAAGAACTAAACAAGCAATCTACCAGATACAGAGTTCAAAACACTGGTTATAAGCATGCTCAATGAACTTAGGTGAAGAATAGATAAACTTAGTGAGATTCAACAAAGAGATAGAAAACAAAAATAGAGATAGAAAACATAAAAAAGAACCTGTCAAAATGAAGAACATACTAACTGGAATGAAGAATACATTACATGAATTCAACAGTAGAGTATATGAAGCACAGGATCAAATCAGTGATTTGGAAGATAAAGGAAGCAGAAAACACCCAATCAGAACAGTATAAAGAAAAAAGATTTTTAAAAAATGAGGACAGTATAAGGAACCTCTGGGACAACTTCAAGAGACAAATATTCACATCATGGGGGTGCAGAAAGGTGAAGAGAGAGAGCAAGGAATGGAAAACCTATGTGAAAAAATAATGATAAAAGTTTCTTAACCTGGTGAAGGAAAATGACATATAAGTTCAGCAAGCACAGAGAATCCCAAATAAAATGAACCCAAAGAGGCCCACACCAAGACACATTATAATTAAAATGCCAAATATTAAAGACAAAGAGAGAATAAAGTATCAACAGAAAAGCAGTTAGTTACAAGGGAGCTGCCATAAGACTGTCAGTTGATTTCTCAACAAAACTTTGCCGGCCAGAAGGAATTGACATGAAATATTCAGTGATGAAAAGCAAGAGCCTACAAACAAGATTACTCTACTCAGCAAAACTATCATTTAGAATCAAAGTCAGATAAAGAGCTTCCCAGACAAGAAAAAATAAA
>PVJC01035944.1:0-17977 GCA_004026665.1 Murina feae | reverse complement strand
ACCCTTCAGTGGTAGGGGCCAGGGAGTCAGGAGAGATTTAACTTTGCCAACTGTCCTTCTAGATCAGCTCTTAGCTGAGCATGTGGGCTTGTCCTGCTCTATATTTCCCTCTGTTCTGCATGTTTCCCTGACAGAAACGATGACCTGGTGTTCTGGATAACTCTGGCCATATTTAAGTTGGATCCTGCCCAGCCCTCCTGACTTCTTCATGGAACTAACAGCTACATTTCCCAGAACAACATTCTGCTTATTGAATTAGACCTTCTTGAATCCCTGGCCCTGCCCATGGCCTCTGGGTCCTGGAGAGAGTATGACTTGAACTACTTAACTGTTCACACTGACCCCCAAGTTTCTGCCTTCCACCTGCTCTTCCAGACCTGTTCCACAGTTACTGTCAGGCTGCCAAAATGTCACATAAGGTAACTGGGAGTCTCTCTGAGATTGGACAGTTTCTGCCAAAAAAATATCCTCCTCAATCTTTTCTGCCCTGTGAGCCTTTGATTACAGTGTTTCTTTATCTCAGAAATCCTCATGAATGCTTATAAAATTTCTACCCAACTTTTTGTGTGGTATGGTAAAATATATATAGAATAAAATTTACCCTTTTCAGTGTATAATTCAGTGGCATTAAGTACATTGTTGGACAACCATCACTAACCCTATTTCCAGAATTTTTCATCATTCCAAACAGAAATGCTGTGCCATTAAATAATAACTCCCCATTCTTTCCCCTCAGCTTATAGTGACCACCATTCTACTTTCTGTCCCTATATATCTGCCTAGTCTCGAATCTCATATAGTGGAATCATACATGATTTGAAGCATTGAATATATTGAACTGAATACAATATCCATTTCAAATGCCACATCCTTTAGTAACCCCCACTACATGTAAGCTTCCGGGAAAGGACCATCTTCCTATCCCCATGATGCCCAGCACAGTGCCTTTCACATGCTGGGTACCCAGCAAATGTTTAATGTATGAATGCAAGAATTTGAAGTTAATGAGTAAACATAATAATAAACAAAAATAGGAATCCTTCACTTCTAACTTTTTATTGAAAGTAACTAAATTTTCCTTAATAATTTCTACAATTTTCTTACTTAAGAAAGCATATGTTTGCCCTCTGCTTATCAGCTTGCCAAAAATAATTATCCATTGTAATCATCTGATTATTTAAACATTATGTAATTGTTCTGTTAAATTAAAATAAGCCAGTACTTTTCACTGGGAGGAAAAACTGACCCACAGAAGTGGCTATTTCAAAATTTTTACTTAAATATGAAATTGGATCTTTGATTTTTATTGGTTTTAACTCTCACAAATCCTTCAGAGAAGACACACTCTCAGCAAAGTTATTTAATTATGGAAAATTAAGAAGCCATATGTTGGCTGCATGGAATTCAAAACCTTGCCTAATGTGAATGTTACCCAACAAAGTTTCAAATTTAGCAAAACAAGTTGTTTCTGAGTTACACTCAATATACAAGTTAATTTTTTTTACAGAGCTAATGGTATGGAAGAGGAGGAGAGCAATGAATATTTATTACTAACTATAAAAGTACATTATTCCATATATGTTTGAACTAGAGGCCCAGAGCACAAAATTCGTGCACGGAGTGGGAGTTGGGGGTGGGGGTGGTGTCCCTCAGACCAATCTGCATCTTTTCCAATATGGGACCCCTTAAAGGATATCCAACTGCCCGTTTAGGCCCAATCCCACTGGTGGGATTGGGCCTAAACGGGCAGTCGGACATCCCTTTCACAATCCAAGACTGCTGGCTTCCAACCCCTTGCCTGCCAACTGCTCCTAATCACTCCCCTGCCAGCCTGATAAATGCCTAACTGCTCCTATGCTGGCCTGATTGCCCCTAACTGCCCTCCCCCTGCCAGGATGGTCCCCACCAACTGCCTTCCCTGGCAGGCCTGAGTCCCCTCCAACTGTCCTCCCATGCAGGCCTGGGTCTTCCTCAACTGCTGTCCCCTGCAGGCCCGGGTCCCTCCCAAGTGCCCTCCCTTGCAGGCCTGGGTCCCCCCAACTGTCCTCCCATGCAGGCCTGGGTCCCCCGCAACTGCCCTCCTCTGCCAGCCTGGTGCCCCCCAACTGTTCTCCCCTGCAGGCCTGGGTCCCCCACAACTGCCCTCCCCTGTTGGTCATCTTTGACCACATGGGGGAAGCCATCTTGTGATGGTCAATTTGCATATTACTCTTTTATTAGATAGGATTCTATGACTCAAATTATGCAAACAGTCTTTTGAGCTGAAAAAGTAAATGTGAAAATATGAGCCAAAAAGCAGTTCAAAACCTTTGTACATTGTTGGTAAGAATGTAAATTGGTTCAATCACAAGAGAAAACAATTTGGAGGGGCCTCAAAAAATTAAAACTAGAATTACCATGTGATCCTACAATTCCACTTCTGTCTATCTCCTAAAAATAAGTAAATGAATAAAAAATAAAGAAAACAGCATTTGACAGATTTACCTGCTCTCCCATGTTAATTGCAGCAATATTCACAATAGCCAAAATATGAAACAACCTAAGTGCCCATAAATAGATGAGTGGATAAAGAATATATGATATGCATATATATCATACACACACATATATATGTGTGTGTGTGTATATATATATCTACTCTAATAAAAGAGTAATATTGAAATTGACCATTTCTACAGGACACCTAAGCCATGCCCACCAGCCAATCAGAGTGGCTGTATGCAAATTAACTCAGCCAAGATGGAGGCCGGCAGCACAACCATGGAGGTGGGTGCAGTGCAGGCAGCAAGGTGAGCGGGGTATGCGGGGCAGGTGACGGGTAGAGGTGTGTGAGATGGGCGGGGTACAATGGATGGGTTGCCGGCCGCAGGTTGGGAGGGTACAGGCTGGGCTGTGGGACCTCCCAGTGCACAACATATTGTGCACCGGGCTCCTAGTCTTATATAATAAAAGGGTAATATGCAAAGTGACCCTAACAGCAGAACAACTGGGAATGACTGGTCACTATGACACACACTGATCACCAGGGAGCAGACACTCATGTAGGAGCTGCCCTCTGGTGGCCAGTGCACTCCCACAGGGGGAGCTCTGCTGTCTCCTCAGCAGCGCTAAGGATGTGTGACTGCAGCTTAGGCCTGCTCCCCGCTGGCAAGTGGACATCTCCCGAGGCCTCCCGGGCTGCCAGAGGGGTGTCTGACTGCCAGTTTAAGCCCGAGGGGTCCCAGACTGCAAGAGGGCACAGGCTGGGCTGAGGGACCACCCCCCTCACCCCGAGTGCACAAATTTTTGTGCACCAGGCCTCTAATATATATATAATGAAATAGCATTTAGCCATGGGAAAGGGGGACATCCTGCCATTTTTTGACAACATGAACGGACTTCAATGAGAGAAGTCAGACAAAGGAAGACAAGTACCATATGAAATTACATGTGAAATCTAAAAAATAAACAAAGGAACTCAAGAACAGAGAGTAAAATGTTGGTTACCACAGGACAGGGAGGCGGGGGGTGGAGATAAGTCAGATGTTGTTTAAAGGCATAGACTTACAATGAGTAATAAATGCACTCCAGAGATCTAATGCACAGTATAGTGAATAAAGACAACACTGGATAGTGATCATCAAATTTACTGAGAGACTAGAACTTGATTATTCCAACTACTAACAAGAAAGTATAATTATGTAACATGATAGACTTGCTAATTATTGCTACAATGGCAATCATATTATAATACATAAATGCATTTAATTAACATGTACAACCCTGGCCAAGTTTGTTGGAGCATAGTCCCATACACCAAAAGGTTTTGGGTTCGATTCCCGGTCAGGGCCCATGAGGGAGGCAACAGATCTCTCTTTTCTCTCTCTCTCTCTCTCTCTCTCTCTCTCTCTCTCTCTCTCTCTCTCTCTCTCCCTCTCTCTCTCTTAAAACTCAATAAATGTATCCCTAGGTGAGGATTAAAAATATTTTTATTAACATGTACACCTTAAATTTACACAATGTTATATGTTAACTATATTTCAATAAACGTAAGATTTTTTAAAAAGAGATCTTAAGCGAGTGAAGACAGATATTGACAGTGCAATATCTACGGTACCTCTGCCTTAACTGTAATGTCATTGCCACACTCCTGGAATTGTCTTATACCCTCCTGCAAAGAGCAAACTTGCCAAACTGGTATCTTTAACTCCTCTTCCCTGGATCCAGTAGCTGAAACGTATTGCATAGATATTAGGCTGCCATCTGCTGGGAAAGAAAGGATGAAATCCATAAAGCTCTCCCCTACACCCTCCTCTTTTTTGGAATCTCCCAGATGAGACTATAGTAAACTTGAAGAAGAAAGTGTGAAGGCCTTTTATCTTGGTACCTGGCAATATAATTTAGCCTCTGAATTTCAGAAGTATTTTTAAATATACTTTTACTGTTCTCTGAAAGGAAGGGAGAGGGAGAGAGAGACAGAAACATCAATGATGAGAGAATCATTGATCAGCTGCACACCCAACACTGCGGATCAAGCCCACAACCTAGGCATATGCCCGACAGGGAACTGAACCATGACCTCCTGGTTCATAGGATGATGCTCAACCACTGAACCATGCTGGCCGGGCTCAGAAAAATTATTGAGTAAACTAACAGTACCTCTAATACCATTAAGTGGTAACAAAATCCTCCAAGACCAAGAGTTTTCAGAAAACAAACAAACCTGGTCTAGTTTCATTCACAGCTTTGACATGAAAGTTTTCAGGGAGGAGGGTGTGGGGCTTGGGAAGGATGAGTCAAACCAAAGAAAATTCCTTCACCCTTATTTATCGTCAACAGTGTTTTGTCTGCTGCTTTCTTGTAAAACAGGATTCATGGAGAATTTATAAAGAGATTTTCCAGCTGGAATCTGGAAATTGTCACTGTCAAAAAGGAGCTTTGTGCAGTGAGGAGTCACTACATGGGATTCACCGACAGAAGTCAGACCTGCACTGCCCAATACATGGCTACTAACCACAGGTGGCTAGTACACATTTGAAATGTGGCCAATGTAAATTGAGCTGGGCTGTAAGTAGGAAATACTCACTGGATTTCAAAGACTAAAAATTGGAATAAAAATGGAATGTAAAATATCTTGCAAATTGTTCGTATTGATTATATATTAAAATATTTTAATATATTGAATTCATTAAAATTGATCTCATATGTTTAATTTTTCAATGTAATTACCAGAAAATGTTTAAATTACATGTGTGGTGCACATTATTTTGCTGCTCCACTGAGTTTGACAAACAATTGTGGCTAATGTTTATTGAGCATTCACTGAGTACTAAGGGTTACCTGATAGGTATAGTATGATAAGGGTTTTACGCACACTCTTCTTTCACTTAATCCTTATAATAGCATATTAAAAATATGTGTTATTATTCTTCCAATTTTACAGGCCACCAACCTGAGATTCTGACAGACTGAGGAACAATCCTTTTTAGTTGGTAAGTGGCTGTGCCTGGACTTGAACCCAGATACTTAAGAGTTCAAAGCCAGGATGATCTCATCCACAATGCACACTCAACCTCCCCCCTGTTGAGGTGCATTTCTTGTTCCCATTCCCTGACCAGTTCCGTGCCCTTGCCTTCAGCCTTTTTTACCTTCTGTAAGAACACCTTGTTATAAACGCTATCATCAGGTAAAATGGGGTTTCTTTCCCTTACAGATTTTCTCTTACAGATTAAAAAACAAATGTGAAAAAAACTGTAGAGGTGAATGGTATATGGAGGTAGAATTCTTCCTAATGACTCCTTCTAATTTTTGTGCATCTTGGCTTTCTGTGTCTTAAGGTATAAAATTTCTCAAACATCATAAATCCTTGAGAAAGGGAAAATCTAAGAGATTTTAGACAAAAACAGATTTTCCAGATTTGCCTGAAGTTTGTTCTCAAAGAAAGAAAATTCTGTTTATACAAAAGATCCCTAGGCAGAATTTATATAAGCCTCAAATTCTTTTGTTATTTGTATACATGGAGGACACACACACACACACACACACACACACACACACACACACACATTTATAATCTCTCTTACAAGGAAATCAGCTTTTTGGTCTTTTTAGTTTTTATGAAGCAAATCTTAAATTTCTAAAATGAGTAAGAACTGCTATTTCTGGAATCATTTTTCAGGAATGAATAAATGTAACCTCTCCTCCATGTCCAATCACTGCCTGCTTGGTCTCTGATGGTTTTTGCTTCTTTCCAGTTGTGAAGTGCCAGGAATTGTTAGCAGTGTAGAGCAGAGCCAAATCCAAACAAATCCAACATATAAAAAAGTTTCCTAGTGAAAGCAGAGAAAACAAAGACAGGTTTTGGAAGACTTGGCCATCCATCCACCTGTCCACCCACCCATCCATGTCAGGCACAGAGACTAGAGATTTAATGAAAAACCAAGCAGAACTCAACCCTGACTTCTCAAAGTTTATATTCTTTGAGAAAGGCAAACAATAAACAAGCAAATAACCAACAACACCCTACAAATTGATTTGAGTCCTACGAAGAGATAGAGGAAATCCTAGTTTAGATTAAGTGGCCAGGAGAGGCTCCAGTTCTCTGAGGCTAGTGGAGGGAATGGAGCAGCAGTCTGGGCAGGAGAACCACAAGAGCTCTCAAGAGCATGCAGTCTTGCCTTGGCTGAGCGATTCAGCTGATTGGAGCGTCATCCCATACACCAAGAGGTTGTGAGTTTGATCCCTGATCACAGCATGTATGGGAGGCAACCAATTGATGTCTCTCTCTCTCTCTCTCTCTCTCTCTCTCTCTCTCTCTCTCTCTCTCTCTCCCATCCCTTTTCTCTCTCTAAAAAATCAATAAACATTTCTTTATGTGAGGGTTTAAAAAAACCCTCATGCAGTTTAGAAAGGGATGGTCAATATTGGTAGAATACAGTGAGCAAAGATAAGTGTGTAGAAGATATATAGGGAGAAGCAAGTATGGGAGAGATCATGTGGGATCTTAAGTTTGAATTTATTCAAAACTCCAGGGAAAGCTACTGAGAGGTTCAAAGCAGTTGAGTGACACAATCAGATTTATGTTTTCTAAATGCTGCTCTGGTTGCTGGGTGGGAAGTACATAGAAGAGGCAGGATGTAAAGTTGGAAATGTTTCCTGACATTGAGTAGTATTCGTTCACTTCTTGACATTACTGTTCTCCAGGTTTGCGCTGCTAAAAATTGTGTGTTCTGCCTAAATTCTCAAATTGCTCCATTCTTTTTTGTAAATTGATTTTAGAGAGATTTGTGGTTCCACTTATGTATGCATTCATTGGTTATTGTTTGATTCTAGTACGTTCCCTGGCCCGAGATCAAACCTGCAACCTTTGCGTATGGACAATGCTCTAACCGACTGAGCTTCCTGGCCAGAGCCCTTGCTTCATTCTTTTTCCAAGTTAAACCTTTTCATTGTCTTTCTTGCTATTTTTTTAAATTTAGATGCAATTGACATGTTACATTATATTCGTTTCACATACAACATAATATTTAAATATTTTATATATATTGCAAAATGATCACCACAGTAAGTGTACTTGACATTGGGCACCAACACATTTTTTGCCTGGTGATGAGAAATTTTAAGAACAACATTATTCAAGAGTAATAACAATAGCTAACATTTATTGAGTCAGTACCATATAGTAGATGCCAGTCTAAGCACTTTCCATATAATAACCATTTAATCCTCACAACACTCTTAAAAGACAGGGACTATTATCGTCTTCAGTTTGTAGATGAGAAAATCTAGACACAGCAAAGTTACATAACTTTCCAGGGTTAGAGAGATAGTAAGTGGCAAAACTAAGTAAATATTATGGTGATTCCTTCCCATCTGTGCTATCTACAATCTTGTGCTCACTCCTTCCTTTTTTTAAAATTGGGATATAATTGACAAAGAACATCATATTAGTTTCAGGTGTACCACATAATGACTTGATATATATATATATATATATATATATATATATATATATATATATATATATATATATATATTAGGGGCCCGGTGCACAAAAATTTGTGCACTTGGGGGGTGGGGGTCCCTCAGCCCGGCCTGTGCCCTCTTGCAGTCTGGGACACCTCGGGGGGATGTCCACCTGCTGGCATGCCTGGCCAGCCTGGGTGAGGGGCTGAGAGCCATTTTTAGGCTGCCCACAGCCCCTTCAGGGTTCGTGCACTGGGGGGTGGGAAGGCTGGTGAGTGCAGGCCTGGACGTTTCCCACCGGAGGGCCCACGATTGCACACGCCCGGTGGGCCCACACCACTGAGGGGACACACCTGGCGCAGAGTTGGGTGGCAAGCCAGGGGCGTACGCTGGTGCAGAATCCCTCGGTGGGGCCCTGCTGCTGAGCAAACACACCTGGGGTGGAGCTGAGCAGTGAACTGGTTTCGGATTCTCCGCACTGTGCAGCAGACACTCCCGCACGCCCTGTGGAGGCCCCTGGGGGGCGGGTGAAGGTAGCGAACCCTGGACGGGTGTTCCTGGACACCCTTCGGAGGCCCCCAGGGCAGAGCCAGGCAGTGGACCCAGGACAGGTGTTCCTGGATGTCCCGCAGAGGCTCCTGGGGGGCAAAGCCAGGCAGCGGGCCCAGGACGGCTGCTCCTGCACACCCTGCAGAGGCCCCGTGCTCCTGCATGCCCTGGGGAGATCCCAGGAGGTGGAACCAGGCAGTGGACCCGGGACAGGTGTCCTGGATACTCCTCGGAGGCTCCCCGGGGGCGGAGCTAGGCAGCAGACCCAGGACAGCTGCTCCTGGACGCTCCGAGGAGGCCCCAGGCCAGACTCCCCCCTCCCACTGAGCTGACACACCTGGCACAGCTATGCCGGCCGTGGAGGCTCCCAGTGCAGAGCAGCCCTGCCAGCCTCCATCTTGGCTGGGTGAATTTGCATACAGCTGCTCTGATTGGCTGGTGGGCATGGCCGTGAGCAGAGGCTCAGCCAGCCTAGGCAGGCAGTTGCAACAGAAGCCTTTGGTTTGCTCTAGCTCCATGGCTGTTGGCCCCATCTTGGCTGGGTTAATTTGCATACAGCTGCTCTGATTGGCTGGTGGGCGTGGCCGTGAGCAGAGGCTCAGCCAGCCTAGGCAGGCAGTTGCAACAGAAGCCTTTGGTTTGCTCTAGCTCCATGGCTGTTGGCCTCCATCTTGGCTGAGTTAATTTGCATACAGCTGCTCTGACTGGCTGGTGGTAATGGTCAATTTGCATGTTTCTCTTTTATTACATTATATATATCTCCTATATAATAAAGAGGTAATATGCAAATTGACCCTTACACCATCATGCTGACACAAGATGGCAGCACATATAGTGAAAGTGGGGAAGTGGGGGCAGGGCCAGCGGCTGCTCCACATGGCTTCCTCCAGGGCTCCTGCGGCCCTGCAGGGGTTCAGGTTCCCAGAGGCCTGCTGGGATTTCCGAGACCCCCTGTGCACACGCTGTGGGATCCCAGTGGCCACTTTGTGTGACTTCTGACAGGGGTTCCACAGCCCCACAAGAGCATCTCAGGGACAGGGCCTGGCGGTCATTCTGCGTGGCCCAGAGGCAGGGCATCGGGGCAGCACTCCAGGATTTGGGGCTGTCCCATGGTGCACTGGCCATAAGAGGCAGGACTCTGGGACTTGGGGAGGTCCCATGGTGAGGGGCTGGGGGGGTCCCAGGTCTCACACAATTTTGCTTGATGGGTCACTAGTGTGTGTGTGTATGTATATATATCTAATCTAATAAAAGAGTAATATGCAAATGAATCCTCACTCTGTTACACCCACAAGGCACGCCCACTGACCAAGCAGGAGAAAATATGCAAATTAACTCAACTAAGATGGTGGCAGCCACGGAGCTGTAGTTGCCCTGGGCAATGGAGGAAGCCAGGGCCCTGCAGGCCCTGAGCTCTACTCAAGGCTACAAAGTTTCAATTATAGAAGATAAACAAACCCCAGATACCTGCCAGGCTGGGACCTTGGGTTGCCAGGGGGAACCCAGGCTTTGAGTGGGGGACCAAGGCAACAAAGATTCAATTATAGAAGTTAAATAAATCCCAGATACCTGCTTCCAGCCAGGCACCCCAGTAGGGACCTAAACCCTGAAGGGGCTGTGGGCAGCCTGAAAACAGCCCTCAGCCCCTCACCCAGGCTGGCTACACCCCCATGGAGTGAGAGTCCCCACTGAGGGGCTTGGCAGGCCTGCAAACAGCCACCAGCCCCTCACCCAGGCTGACCAGGCACACCAGCAGGTGGACATCCCCCAAGGGGTCCCAGACTGCGGGAGGGCACAGGCCAGGCTGAGGGACCCCCCCAAGTGCACAAACTTTTGTGCACCGGTCCTAGTATGTGTGTGTATATGTGTGTGTATATATATATATCAAAATGACCACCACAATAAGTCTAGTTAACATCCATTGCCACACATAGTTACAATTTTTTTCTTGTGATGAGAACTTTTTAAAATTGGTTTTAGAGTGAAAGAGAGAGGGAGAGAAATAGAGAGAAACATTGATTTTTGTTGTTCCACTTCTTTATGCATTCATTGGTTTATTCTTGTATGTGCCCTGACTGGGGATTGAACCCAGATCCTTGGTATATCAGTACGATGCTCTAACCAACTGAGCTTACTGGCCAGGGACATTGTAATGAGAACTTTTTTTTCTAATCCTTGGAGTAATGAGAACTTTTAAGATCTCTCTTGGCAACTGTCAAATATATAATACAGTATTAACTATAGTTATCATGCCATACATTACATTCCCAGGACTTATTTTATAACTGAAATTTTGTACCTTTTGACTCCCTTCACCCATTTTGCCCACCCTCTACCAATTTTAACATTGGTAAACCAGGACACCATTGACCAGGGGGGTTCTTTTTATTATTATTATTACTTAAAATATTACAAAGAGTAGTATATATGTCTCTTTTTTTTCCCCCTTGAACTTCCCCCATCCTCCCCTACCCCGACCGGGGGGATTCTTGATTAAAAATCTGTTCTATATGGAGCAACAAAAATTTTCATAAAACGCAAAAATAGTATTGTAATATATTTTTTTAATTTCAACATAAGTACAATTTACAAATATAATCAATAAAAAAATTATGTATAGTATTATTTTATTCTTTGGCATATTTCTCATTTGCGTGATTTTTTTTAGTAGATTGCTGTCGTTTAAAAGCTCATGAAATTTTTCACAAGAATTTGTTAAATTATATTTCACACATAAAATGGCTTTCAAAGTCTCAACACTTAATTGTGATTTTCCTGATGTCCACACTTTATTTACCGTAGAAAAAAACACGTTCAGTTGCAGCATTAGTTCCTGGTAAGGACAGAGAGTAATTATTTTAATTTTAATTTTAATCCTATATTTCTTTCTAAATAACAACAATACTAATTTGTATTATTTTTCCTCTGAATTTGCTGTAATGTAAGTCATTTCACTTTCAAGGTCAGCACTAGACTTTTTGCCGCCACTATAAAATATAAATAATACAAGTACTGTCTGCTAAATTCAAGAAAATTTATGTATTTATGAAATAAATAAATAAATTACCTAAATTATCTGAATAGCTGATTTGTAATGACATCACTTGTTTAACTAGCTTACTAGCACGCGGTACGATGTGTATCATCTGAAAGACAGTTACAAAATATTTTCATCGTTGCCAATCCCCAAAAATGCAATTGTTCATTAAGTCTAAAAAATGGTGATCGAATTCTAACAACTGATCAACAATATGAACTTTGATAAGCAGTTCTCAATAATCAGTTCTCAACAATTATTTCTTATTATTAAAGTTTAACATTATAAAATTAACAAAAATAATATAAACTCAATATCCTGGCTAAATAGCCACATGGCCACCAAAACCCGTATCTTTCCTTCCTGTTCTCCCTCCGTTCCCTAGCTTGTCGTGCATTCTTTCCAAAAATCGGGACTTTTTTAAAATACCGTGGGATATGGGACAAATGGTTAAAAATTGGGACTGTCCCGCCAAAAGCGGGACGTCTGGTCACCTTACCCTACCCCCACCTCTGGCAACCATCAATCTGTTCTTAATATGTGTAAGTTTGGGGGTTTTGTTGTTGTCGTTTTTTAGATTCCACAGTTAAGTGAAATCATATAATATTTGTCTTTCTCTGTCTGACTTATTTCATTTAACATAATGCCCTCAAGTTCCACCCATGTTGTTGCAATTGGAAAGATTTCATTCCATAATATTAGATTGGATAATATTATATTGGATAATATTAGATTTTTTCTTCATTCATCCATGATGGACACTTAGGTTGTTTCCATGTCTTGGCTATTATAAATAATGCTACAATGAGCATGGAGGTGCATATATCTTTGAGTTAGTGTTTTTATTTCATTTGGATAAATACTTAGAAGTGGAATTGCTGAATCATATGGTAGTTCTATTTTTAATTTTTGAGGAATTTCCATTTCATTTTCCACAGTAACTGTACCATTCTCCTTCCATTTCTTTTCTTTTTTTTAATTTATTTATTGATTAATGTATTTTATATGTGTCCTTATCTTCTCCATTGCCTCCCACACCTCCTCTCATGCCCTCATCCCCTTTGTTGTCTGTGTCCATTGGTTAGGCTTATATGTATGCATACAAGTCCTTTGGTTGATCTCTCCCTCCTTCCTTTTCTTAATTTCACAAATGGACTCTTTAATGAAAGGGAAAATGATTTTTCCAGGATTTAAGGATAAACCCACTACATTTCTGAAATCTTTCTCCTCCTAAAAACAAAATTATTGTATCAAAAGACCAGTACATTCTTTTAGTGCCCTGGGGTGTTATTTATTAAGGACTGGTCATTTGGACTTTTTTATTTTTTTTAAATATATTTTATTGATTTTTTACAGAGAGGAAGGGAAAGGGATAGAGAGTTAGAAACATCAATGAGAGAGAAACATCGATCAGCTGCCTCCTGCACACCCTCCCCTGGGGATGTGCCCACAACCAAGGTACATGCCCTTGACCAGAATCAAACCTGGGACCTTGCAGTCCGCAGGCCGATGCTCTATCCACTGAGCCAAACCAGTCAGGGCAAACTTTTTTACTTTTAATGTGTTCTTTTTTAAACAATGTTTATCATTTTATTTAATTTATTTTATTTTATTTTTAAAATCCTCACCTGAGGATATGTTTAGAGAGAGGAAAAAAGAGAGAGAGAAGCACCAATCAATTGCCTCCCAAACACTCCCTGACCAGGTATATGCCCAGCCAGGACCACGTTCCAACCAACTGAGCAACACTGGCCAGGGCTCATTTGAACTTTCTTAAAGTGTGGCTTTCTGACTTCCATCTTCATCTGCCAGGGCTTCCATTTCTATTAGTGAAATTACCTGCATTCTTCAGGGGAAAGGCCTGAGACAAAATATATCTGCTATGTTTCATTCATAGTTTCCTTATTTAACCATATTTATTTTGCGGTCTGAGTATGCCACTTCATATGTCATATTATTAGTATATCATATTGCTGAAAGTATACATTGACTTGCTTAAGAGATAGCTTAACAATATGATCATGGGGATGATGACAATAATGATGATGAATTAGTGAGAAATATTAAATTGCATTAGTTCAGCTTGCCAGGTTTCTTTTCTCTAGCACTCCATCCTGCTATTCCATATGATATTTCTAGCAATAGACATTCTCAAAATATAACTTTTTGTCCTGTGAATAATTAGTGTCATTCTTTCAATTGCCCAGGTTATAATTTGTGCAATACATTTTTTACCCTTAATTAAAATAAACTAATGTTGCCCTGACTGGTTTGGCTAAGTGGATAGAGAGTCAGCCTGTGGACTCAAGGGTCCCAGGTTCGATTCCAGTCAAGAGCATGTACCTTGGTTGTGGGCACATCCCCAGCAGGGAGTGTGCAGGAGGAAGTTGATCAATGTTTCTCTCTCATTGATGTTTCTAACTCTCTCTCCCTCTCCCTTCCGCTCTGTAAAAAAATCAATAAAAAAGATATATATATGTATATATATATAATCTAATAAAAGAGTAATATGCAAATTAACCATCACTCCAAGACATCTAAACCATGGCCACCATCCAAGTTACGCCCCCAGCCAGTCAGAGCTGCTGTATGCAAATTAACCCAGCCAAGATGGTGGCTGGCAGCCACGGAGCTAGAGCAAACAGGAGGCTTCTGTTATGCCGGCTGGGCCTCTGCTCAAGGCAACAATGTTTCAATTATAGAAGCCATGGAGCTGAAGCAAACAGGAGGCTTCATTGCCTGCCTAGGCCTCCACTCAAGACAACAAAGTTTTAATTATAGAAGATAAATAAACCCCAGAAACCTGATTCCAGCCAGCCTCGCTTGGATGCTGGGTCAGTGGAAGCTGTGGGCAGCCTGAAAATGGCCCTCAGCCCCTCACCCAGGCTGGCCACACCCCCATGGGGTGAGGGTCTCCACTGGGGGCTTGGCCAGCCTGCAAATAGCCATCAGCCCCCAACCCAGGCTGGCCAGGCACGCCAACAGGTGGACATTTCCTGAGGGGTCCCAGACTGTGAGAGGGAACAGGCCGGGCTGAGGGACCCTCCCGAGTGCACAAATTTTTGTGCACTGGGCCCCTAGTATGTGTATATATATACACATATATATACACACACACACACACACACGTATATATGTATATATGTATATATGTGTATATATATTTTAAATAAACTAACATTTAAATATATTCTCAACATTTTCTTATACATATTCTATTCTATACATTGAAAATAATTAATGTCAACCATCTTTATTAAACCTACTCCCATAAGAGAAAAGTAGTTTCTCTCTGTTGATTTAACCAATTAGAGCATAAAAAAAGCATACTGAATTTCTCAGACCTGAAAATTTGAGTATAACAGATTATAGAGAAAAATGATGCATTAAATATATACGTTGATTTTCTAGTTCATTCTATCTTTGTGTGCTGGCTTCTTGACTTACTCTGTGCCAGAGACCCTATGGCAGAAAATGCCCACTCTCAGTTCTTGAGTTTCTATGGTATAGATACAAGTCACACAAACAGTCTAAACCAATTTCTGTTCTCCCTTTTATCCCTTTTCTGCTTCTCCTCCTCCTTTCTCTCTCTCTCTCTCTCTCTCTCTCTCTCTCTCTCTCTCTCTCTCTCTCCATTTCTATCTCTATCTACTCTATCTCGACTTCTATTTCCATCTCTGTCTTATCCTCCCAATTCAAATTGTCAATAGGAGAGCCAAGTGCCCACCACATCCAATAATCCACTATCATGCTAGAAGCTCTCCTTGTGAATTGTGAGGGAGTAGGCAAGTGGGGGGCTTTTAATTTGGGAATGGAGCAGACATTCCAGAAATTGTCTGCTATGAGAGCCGCATGACCTAACCGAATTGGATCAAGAAGAGAGCTTTCAAGAGTTTAACTGATAATTCTTGCAATGGTCTAATTTCAGGGTCAATGTCTTTTTGGACAGTTGTGTAAAAGGAATGCCAACTAACCAACATTTAGTGCAGTTTTACTTATGTCATCATTTTGCCACTAATCATACAAGTTTCAACTAAATACAAATACAACAATGAGTTAAAGTCTATGTATTTCCTTAAAAAAATACTCAGAATTTTGTATGAACAAAAGTAAATTTCTGAGTTCTTGAAAAAAACAATAGCTTCAGAGTTTAAGAAACTTGCAAGGTTCTTGGCATTAACATTGCTTTTACAAAGCAACACTGGGATGAATCAATTGAATGAGGAACACATGGATTAAATTTTCTTAAGTACATATGGGTATAAAAATGAAAGAGAAGAGAACTTGCCAATGTGTTACCAAAACAAAACACTTTCAAAATCAGTTGAGACAGTCAACAGATCCCAACACAGCTGTGTTCTTTTAGGTCTAAAAATGCATTTTCCCTCCAATGTCTTGATATGTTAATTTAAGACTTGTTGAGTGCCACAGCATGTTAGCCACCTCAGGGAGCTCACCACGTCTTGTTAAGGCTCTCTATTTGGAAACATGGACTCTTATTGAAATGATTAGCATAATTCTCTTCCTGGTTTTCCACAGCTATTTGAATAACTTTGTTTTTTAATCTGCGTATCAATGGGCATCATTGTCAGTATTGTTTCTACAATAGATTTTTATAGCCCTAACTCAATTAGTGGGAGTAAAGTTCTTGGAGAGGGCAACCTAGAGAAGTGGTGGATGGCAAGAGAGGCTTGCCAACATGGGGACAGGCCCTCAGGAAAGAGGATGAGTCAACACCCGTTCTTATGGATACCAGATTTGCTGTGCTATTTGGTGCTGTGGAATGGTGATCAGAGCTTAGCTTCTTAGTGTTGCTCTTTAATTTTCATGAGACTAGTGTTTTCTCAGTCTGGGTAATTTTGTGAGGGTCAGAATTTCCCCACCATTTCCACGTGTCGTTTAACAGAGTGAATTACAATTTGGGTCACATCACAAGTGAGAACCACCTAGCTCCTCTGTGCCCTACACTGGCATGATGTGGCCCACCAGGCAGAGATGTGCGTGGTTCGAGCATCTTCTGGAAAGGGAGTTTTGTTTACTTGATTTTACTCACTGTGCTCACCAGATTCCTAATCTAAACCAGTGGATAGAATCGTCCAGGCCAGGTGGGTTTCAATAGTATCTCAGATGTCATTGACTCTAGAACTTATAAAGGCAACAGGAGATAGTTGGCCATAACTGATTCTTACATTAAAGTATTTAACAATTGATGTGATTTTTACTGTATAAGAAACAAACCATATCTAGTAGGCAGTGGGATGATGACATACATTTCCAGTTCCCCCTCCTGGGGACCACGAGAAACCCTTAGTATGGCTAAGAGAGGGAGTTTTTTCCTCCAGACAAAAATCCTTTGCTTGCTTTTTCCAATTCCTGCTGTTGCTTGTCTACATATTCCTTAGTGAATCTGTGTGGGGTGTTATTTCCTGGTATCAGAATCCTTACTACTATTTGCACAAAAATTTCAGCCTGTACCTATGTAATTTTTGAAAAATCACAGTTGACATGGATTTTATCAGTGATATTTCAATACTGTCCCAAGAATATCACATTCTTGTTCTACAAGAATGCATTTATTTTTGTTTTAGAAAACATTTAAATAATTATCTTACTTTGGGAGTTTCTCTTTTGTTGGAAAGATTTGATACCTGGTCAATCTGAGTGTTTTCTGCACAACCTGTTCTACTTTGTTTGGTTCTCCCATCATAGAACAATGAAAATTGTGGTCATAGGAAGAGTTATCTCATGAACTCTTGGGAGAGTAGGTTCCCCCTGCCCCTCATTATTTCCACTGCTGTGCTTTTCGCCCTGTGGGGAAATTAAACTCAATAAAATGTATGAGGTACCTCTATGTCCCAGGCACTGGGTTAGGTGCCAGGAACAAAAAGAGGAACCAAAGATGGTCCCTGCCTTCCAGGGTATATGACCTAGTGGGGAAATTAGAAATGTACTATTAGCACCATGCAATGGAAGCACAGTAGATGCGACGGGTGCAGAGAGAAATGGCATGAAATCCCTGGGGGGTGGCAAGTGAGTGAGGTGTGTCAGTTGTTTTGGGCTGCTGTTTAAAGAGATACACATTTATCCTATTACAGTTCTGGGGTCAGACATCTGAAATGGCCTTTACTGGACCAAAGCCAAGGTGTTGAGAATCCATTCTTGCCTTTGTCAGCTTCTAGAGCTGCACTCCTTGCATTCCTTGGCTCTTGGCCCCTCTTTCCATCTCTAAGGACAGTGTCTCAGCATCTTCAAATCTCTCTCTGCTCCATCTTCACACCACCTTCGCCTTTTCTGTGTAGTGAAATGGACTTCTCTCTTATAAGGACACTTGTGATTACATTTAGTGTCCAGCCAGATAATCCAGAATAATCTCCCCATCTCAAAACCCTTAATCACTGTGGTAGCCACTTTCACGTCCCGCATGGTTCAGGGTACCTGTTCAGGGTT
>PVJC01035943.1:0-17981 GCA_004026665.1 Murina feae | reverse complement strand
GGCTGTTTGACTTTTAAATATTACGATTCTTAAATATTTTAATTTTTTGACTTATGAAATCAAGTTTCCTGGAATAGCTGGTGGAATTCTTGAGAATATGAAGGGCAGTGAAAAGTAGGAAATAATAATAATAAAAAAAATGTGTGTTCAATTCACCTAATCTATCTAAGCCCAGAAGTATGGCATAAGTTGCAATAACATCCAAGAATAATAATCTCATAAAACAGAAGATCCCATTAAATAGAGAAATGCAAGTGAAATTTAAAAATGAGGGTTTGACTTGTAAGAGAGACTGAAATAGGCACTTAGTAGCTGAAAGTATGTTTTTCTTCAGACTTAATTGACCAGCTCACACAGAGGCATTTTATAAGATGTGGTTTATTTGCAGACTGATTATCTGGCTTTTAGATCATCCAGGTTTCTTGATTTCTTCCCCCCCCCCCTATTTTTATTGGCTGTCCATCTTTTAGCCACATTACAATTTATTTTTACCTTTCCCTAAAGAAAAGGAGAGATTAGCAAGTAGAAAGGTAAAACTCAAATCAGTCCTTCTCACTACTTGGAAATAAATAAAGTCTTAACTAAATATTTTAATTTTCATTCTATTTTAGTGCCCCTTTCTTTAAAAAAGCCTGAATGTTGGCTGTAAATAGCAAAATAATCCTCATGTGGCTTCATAATTTTCAAAATAACTTTGAATTCATGTAATCCCTGGGACTACATACAAAGTTTTTTAAATCTAAAATCAGCAGAGAATAGGTACTAATGTTAGTAATGCAAAACTTGAGTTTTGTTTTTTTTTTAAATAAAATCACAGTTCTTAGGTGCTTTAATTTTTTTTGACTTATGAAATTGAGTTTCTTTCCTGGAACAGCTGGTAGAATTGAAGGATAATAAAGAGTAGGAAAGAATTATTTTAACAGTTTATTTTATTTCATATGTGGGATAACTAATTCCAGACTAATGGGAAATGACATGGAGACAGAGGAGGTTGGGCATTAAAATCAATATGAATGCCTCACGGCTATTCTCTAGAGCAGTTGTTTCCAACCATTTTTTGTCCAGGCCCTACTTAAGCATCTCTAAAATCCTGATGCGCCTACATATAATTCTTATTATTCAAAAAGTGAATTCCTATTCATGTGGAGGAAGCCTAAAAGGCCATTAACTTGGTCCGAATAAACTTCCAGAGAACAGGGCATCCATGAAAGAAAAATAAAGGAACAAAAGGACAGTTGAAGTACTGAGGAAGAAATCACTAAGAAATTGATTAAAAAATAATAATATGAAGTGATATGAAAAAAATAGCAAATAAAGTTTCAAAACAATAAAGAACTGAAATGCATAAATTTGTCACAATATATATTCATATACTATATATGAGTCCCCTAGAACCATAAGAAATGCAAAAAATTCACTGTTAATAACTTATTCTCAAATTGCCCCTCTTAAAAATGTGGCCCACGCTGGGAACCACTGTTCTAAAGTATTTTACTAAGAATATTTTTGAAAGGTAGACTGAGTTTCCTATCCAACTGTGGAAGAATTGGCAGAATTATTATTGGAATAGCAAACTTTTTTAACAATGAGAGACCCTCAAGGATTCTTGGAACTTAAAAAAGAAAAGTTTATTCTGTTGCCTGTGCTAGAAACCTGGAAAAATCTATTGGTGTAAGTAAGGTAGGATTTAATTGCTTGTCTGTATCTTTAATAAAAACCCCAATTTTTCATCAGGGTCTACCTGGAAAAATCAAAATGCATTTTAGAAGTTTGGAAATTCCCCAGTGTAAAAGAAGAGGCCTAACATCCTAGAATGTATTTGAGGAAGTACTCAAAGGAACAAAGAAAAAAATTAATCAGCAATACGCCATATGACACATAAAAGTAGAGATAACAGAAAGATCATCATTCAAGATCCACTTAGCAAATTGATCATTTAAGTGTAGATTTTTCTGAACATATAAGGCACAGTAACCATCTGAGATGGCTAGAAAGACAAGTTGATGAGACTGTACTGAGAGGATTTGTGTGTTTAGCCATGGCAGCCAAGATGGAGGGTTCTTTATAACTTTTACAGAACTAAATATTAAAAAGTATTAGCATTTCAGAAATCAACTACTGTCCTCTGCTCAACCAGCTGAACTATCAAAGGGGACAGTATTAGCATTTCAGAAGGCCACAACAGTAATTTAGTAAAATCACAATAGACTAGAAGTCTTACAAAATGGCACTTTGACATAGCTGTCTTTCAAAATTTTTCATCTCTGATTTACTTCTCCTCTGAGCCTGATTCCATTGTCTCCTCTTTTAAAAATATGTAAATATCTTGTTTCTTATCCAAATAATCATAATTCTTCCAAACTTAGGTAGTAAATTGGCAGAAGAGAGTATTACTGCTACCTAGGAAACTGAACGTGATGGCATTTTTAGTTTTGAAGTTGTAAATACACTCTAGGCTTTAGCTAGTAGTGTCTATGACAATAACTTTCTTGCAGTCACATTTGTTCAATATAACCCCCATCACTGCATTTGCCACTAGTGCACATGATGAAACTAAACTCCATTTGTCCTTTTATTGGTGACTTATATGTGGATTATTCTCAAAATTGGCCTGAGCAAAAGCTATGTGAAGACACTGGTGGTTGAGTATTGTCTCTTCACTCTAATGGAGAACTTCAGATTGTTTAATTGTTTGTGAGATAACACTTCTGCAAGATTTGGCACTTAAATAACCTCTGCTCTTGACTTTTTAATTTTTAAGAGCAGTTGTATACAATTTGAGATAATAAGACAAGTAATCATCACACTTGTTAGATTATCTGTTTTGATAGGCTTCCTCACCTCAGAGCTTGCCTGCATTTAATTTGAACTTACCTCTGTGGCCCCTCCTTGGCCGTGGTAAAATGTGATTAATTTTGTTACCCAATTCGTTTTACGTATGTGTAAGGAATATCAGTGAGTAATAAGAATCTGAGAGCCCAGCTGTTGTGGCTCAGTGGTTGAGCATCGACTTATGAACCAGGAGGTCACAGTTCAATGTCTTGTCAAGGCACATGCCTGGGTTGTGGGCTCGATCCCCGATGTTGGGTGTGTGGGAGACAGCTGATCAGTGATTCTCATCACTGATGTTTCTGTTTCTGTCTCCTTTCCCTTACTCTCTGAAATCAATAAAATTATTTTTTTTAAAAAGGAATCTAAGATCCTTAGAAGAAAGATAATATATTAAGGTACTGTTAAAATAATGGCAAGTTGAGAGCCAGTATATTTGGTGAGTTACTATGATTCAGAACTTGTTAGGATACTTGTTCAGTTCCAAAGAAGACATATAGATGACCAATAGGTACATGAAAAGGTGCTCAACATCACTAATCATCAGAGAAATGCAAATCCAAGCTACAATTCTCACACTTGTTAAATGACTCTTACAAGAAAGACAAGAGCCCTAGCTGGTTTGGCTCAGTGGATAGAGTGTGTCAGCCTGCAGACTGAAGGTTCCAGGATTCGATTCTGGTCAAGGGCACATGCCTGGGTTGCAGGATCAATCCCCACTAGGGGGCGTGCAGGAGGCAGCTGATCAATGATTCTCTATCATCATTGATGTTTCTCTCTCCCTTTCTCTCTGAAATCAATAAAAATATAAATAAAATAAAGATAAGAAATAACAAGCATTGTGCAGGTGGCAGAGAAAAGGGAACTTTGTGTTGAAATGTAAATTGGTGCAGTCACTATGGAAAATAGTGTGGAATTTCCTAGAAAAATTAAAAATTGAGCTACTACATGATCCAGCAGTTCTACTTCTGGGTATTTATCTGAAGTAAACAAAAACACTAACTCAAAAAGATAGATGCACCCCCATGTTCACTCAACATTATTTATAATAGTTAAGATATGAAAACAACCTAAGTGTTTATTGATGTATGAATGGATAAAGAATGTGCTATGTATATGATTATTATTCAGTCATGAAAAAAGGAAATCTTGCTATTTGTGACAACATGAATGGACTTTGAGGACACTATGCTAAGTGAAATAAATCAGAAAAACAAATATCAAATGTGGAATCTATAAAAGAAAATCAAAACGAAAATAAACCTAGTTCATAGATAACAGAGAATGTAGATTGCTGGTTACCAGAAACAGAGGTAGGACATAGGAGATGTGTGTGAAATTGGTAAAGAGGGGTCAAAAGGTACAAACTTCCAGTTATAAAATAAGTTCTGAGCTGTAATACACAGCATGGTGACTGTAGTTAACTATACCGTATTTCATATTTAAAAGTTGCTGAGAGTTTTGTAGCCATGTATGATAAATTATGTTAACTAGACTTATTGTTAAATTTCAGTGATCATTTCACAGTATATATAAATATCAAATCATTATGTTGTGTTCCTGAAACTAATCCTATATAGTAAAAGCCTAATATGCAAATAGATCGAATGGGGGATGGCCAGTGGAACAACCAGTCGCTATGATGCACACTGACCTCCAGGGGCAGATGTTCAATGCAGGAGCTGCCCCCAGTCCTCAAGCCCCAGGCCAGCCAAGGCGGGGGCCAGCAGCGAGGCCCCCCCTGTTCACCCTAACAGTCACCCCACAGATTGGCCCTGATCACTGGCCAGGCCTAGGGACCCCTACCAATGCATGAATTTCATGCATCGGGCCTCTGGTGTTATATAAATGTTAATTATATTTAAATTTAAAAACTTGTTCATAGTTAGTTTGCTATATGGTATAATCAGACTCAGACATTTCTGTGTCATTCTCAATGCCTAAAATAACTTTTGCCTTGTTTTTTAATCCAGCAAAAATAATAATAACAAGGCCTGTACTATTTACAAATATGTCAGTGATACTGTAAAGAACATAATTTTTCCAAAATGTTCCTAACAGAGGGAAATAAATGATAAAAGGAAAATTCAATCTCAAGGGTTCCTCGTATCCTTTATGAATCCTGCCTGATAATAGTATTCAACTGCATTTTATTTTGCTGTAAAAATTTATTTCTGATAGAATATGCATGCTCTTCAGTCATAGGATGAGGTCCTTCTTTTTTTTTCTACCAATGAAGTTAAATAAATCTTGGGCTTTCTTTGCATGTAAAAATAAGAGAATTGTTAAATCATTAAATATTGTTGATTGGAATTAAAAGTAACTTTCTCTGTAATGCTGAAAGGCACTTAAGCTCTAGTTCTTTGATACAAGATATGAATGTTCTTGATTTGTTGGTTTAAGAGGCAGTAGAGCTGATGAATAGACAAGTTAAAATGTTAAACTGTTGTTTTCCCTTTTTGGTGAACTCATGATTGAAAAGATAAATTCTCCCTTAATGGCTCTCTTGCCCTCTGGCTTCTGGTTGGGTTTAGCCATTGGGTAGCATTGAGGCAAGGAGGAGAGTGAGATAGGGATATTTATTTCCCCAATCTTTCCCTGAGGGGTCACTGTGGGCTTACTGTGACCTTTGATCAAAGGTTATAGCTACTGTCCTATGGCCCTTACCACAACAGATGAAACAAAGATGAAAAAGCCCTCTGTCTCTGGCTTCTAGTAATTGCTCTCTCCTTGTGCCTCTTCAAAACCTCAGGGTAGCAATGCACATTGCTGCTGTTAGCCAAGGGCTAACTGCACTGCATCTTGTGGTTTTCCTACTCCCTACTAGCACCTTTTAAAATAGTCTTTTTAAAAAACTCTCCTCACTTTTCCTGATTAGAGTGTGCCATTTGTTTCATGCTGGGATCCTGACGGAAATAGTTGCCCTGTGTATTTTTAACCATTATCCTAATTGGTATGCCAGATAAACCCTAATAATACTGGGCTAATTTTGAGGGGATAATAACTGGAAGTGTTTGCAGAACTACTCTTGTTTTCTTGCACTTCATTTCATCTAAAGGAAAAAAATAAAGTGTTAGATGATGTATAAGAAGCTAGTAATACTAATAGTTCATTTTAAGATAGATACTGAAATGTTGCTTTACTTTGTGTCTCCTCTTTTCCCTAAGAAAGATTGGTGGTTTGATTCTCTAATAAGATAATTGAATTCCTAGGTATCATCTCACTGCTATGTCATTTGGCTAAACTACAGCATTTCTGAGAAGATTGTTGGATAGTATTTTGGCTATATAGGATTTTCATTGTTATGTGCTGTGTCTCTTCAGTTATTGAAGACTAGAGGCTCAGTGCACAAAATTCTTGCACGGGGGTGGTGGTGGTGGTGGGGGGGTGGTTCTTCAGCCCAGCCTGCACCCTCTCGCAATCTGGGACCACTGGCTCCTACCTGCCTGATTGCCTCTAACCACTATGCCTGCCTGCTTGATGCCCCTAACTGCTTGTCTGCCTGGTCACCCCCTAACCCCTCTACCTGCCTGCCTGATCACCCCTAATTATAATTGCCTCTGCCTTGGCCCCTGCTGCCATGGCTTCGTCCAGAATGATGTCCAGAAGGTCGTTTGGCTGTCTGGTCTAATTAGCATATTATACTTTTATTATTACAGATAATTGGGAATTAATCATACTATGTAGTCATCTGGAAAACTCAGGCTTAAGTACTGAGTTTGTGTAAGTGCAGTCTGATTTTTTATTTGCTAACAGTGTCAAAACTGCCAGTATTAGAGAGGTTAAATGTAAATGAATTCACGGTTCATTGGTAATTGGCAAGCATAGTTCCTCTTGGAATGACATACATTGTATTCATATCCTCTTTTCCACTTCTGTTACCAAAATGTGTTATCATTTTAATTTATTAATCTTCCATAGCAACTCAGGGGTATTTGAAAACACAGGATAAAGACTGAGCTGTAAAAGGCTGTAATTGAAATACATCTGTTATAATAGAAAAAGAATTTGGAAAATGTACAGGAATATTGCTGTGTTTTTTAAAACCCCTGTCCATTCAGGTTACTATAACAAAATGGATGGCTTATAAACAACAGAAATTAATTTCTCACAGTTCTAAAGGCTGGAAGTCTGAGATCAGAGTATCAAATGGTTGGGTGAGGGTCCTCTTCCTGCTGGCAAACTTCTCCTTGCGTCTTAACATGGTGGCAGGAAAACTCTGTGCAGTCAGTTTTATAAGAGCACTAATCCTATTCATGAGGGCTCCACTAAGGATTTATTTACCTTCCAGAGGCCCCAATCATTAATACCATCACTTCAGAATTTTGCCATATGAATGAGGGAGGAAGGGCACAAACATTCAGACTATAGAGACTCCTTTTTTCAAAACTTGCCCTTTTCCTTGCCTTGTTGAAATTCTAAACCCCAAACTACTCCCAGTATGGTGCATGGATCAACAATGTTGATACCACCAGGGAGTAAAAATTTCAGGCCACAGGCTAGACTACTAAATCAGAACCTACATTTTAAGCTAAAATGCCCCAGATAAATACACACATCTTAATCTGAGAAACAGTGTAACCATTTCCTGGATTGCATCTCATTAGATTAAAACAAAGTTGATAAGTGTTTAAAGTGGAGGTAATTTATTGATTACATGGTCTCAGGTAAAGAAATGGGTTAAATTTGCAGATAGCCTTTTCTTTATAAGTGCAGGGAAGCCAAATTCTTATCTGTAATAAATCACATTAAACTTAAGTTTTCCTGAGTTATGCTGTTAATGTAAACTCCAGCACATTGATTGTCAAGCATTAGATTGAGGAATATATTCATGGAGTTCATAGTCTAAAAAAACATGATGTGTGTGGTGCACTCTAGAAAACGGAAATTACTTTCATGTGTTGTTATTGATATTGTTAATGCTACAGGAGCTCTCTTCCTCACTCGCATTTTTAGATTTGTTAGTGTTAAATTTTACCTTGGGGAGCCATTGACTTGCAACATTTATAGAGGGCCTTTTAAATTAAGATAGCTAACAAAGGACACAAGGATTACTGGACAGTTTAATATAGTTAATGTATTTAGTGTTTTTCTTAAGTTGTTACAATTTCTATTAAAATAAAACTTTATTTCTATAATTTTAATTCAAATGTAGTTAGCAGTTATCTATATAATAGAGTTTGCAAAGTACATAAGTTGTTAATTGTTTAAGGCCCTTCTATTTGGAAGATGATCACATGTCAGTTTCAGATATTGTTGAATATATTTTTCCTTCTCATTCTTTCAGATTCATCAGGATTCATTTTCGATTTACAGTCCAATACTGTACTGGCCCAGGGAGGAACTTTTGAAAACATGAAAGAGAAGGTATGATTAGATACTGTATGTATATGAGCAATTTTCTTTTAAAAAATATTTTTATTAATTTCAGGAATTGGGAGGAGAGAAACATCTTTGATAGAGAATCATTGATCGGCCGCCTCCTGCAGAGCCCACATCCCGGGCACATGCCCTGACCAGAATCGAACCACGCAACCTCCAGATTTAAAGATCAACGCTCAACCACTGAGCTGCTGGCTGGGCAGATAGCGATTTTCAACCAATGTGCTACAAGAATTTTTAAAACATGCAGTACCTGACTGTTTAGTTAGGGACACTGACCTCTTTTTCCTTAGATTATCAAGTAAAAAGATAACAGCCAAAATAACAATAGTCGTCCAGTGTGAATTAATCAAAATTATACCAATTTTATTTTTGTCAGCTTGGCAAAAAATATAGTACATTTTTTGGTGTGCTGCAGAATATTAGTAATTGATTCATGTGTGTCATGAAATGAAAAGGTTGAAAATCACTGTATGGATAGTAAGCTTGAGTGTCATAATAAAACTTAGGTACTAATATAGTCAGTAGCTATATGACTCATTAAGACAAGTGAAACTTTAAGAACAAAACAATACCATTGTATATCAGAGTATAACTACCATGAAGGTTTTAAGGAATCAGCCTGTTAAGTGCAAATGTTTTTTTGCATATCTCTATATAATCATTCTAAATTATTTTGAAGACACCTTAATGTTAATATTGTAATATTTGTATGGCTAAGTGAATCTCATTTGGCAACATTTTTTAAGGAACAAGCTGAGTAGGATCTTTCCATTCACTTGAAGAGGGTTCTTTTTGTTTTTTTAATTGTTTAAAGTATTACAAATAGTAGCACATATGTCTCCTTTCCCCCTATTCTGAAGTTCAGAAGACTTTAGAGTAAGATGAGAAATAGATCTTCCAAGTACATTCCTTTGGAAGAAAACCAGATGTTTTTAGTAATATAACCCTGAATGAGCTATACTGAGAAAAACATGAAACAAAATCTTTATGTGCTCTCAAAAAATTTATCTTATTAATTAAAAAAAGTATATTGTTCATTATGGAGTAATAGACATATATTATTTCAATAATATAAACACTTACACATTTTAAGTTACCAGAATCTTACCTTTATTGCTGAATTTGTAAATTTTGCCTAAAGTCCATTTTCTAGTGATTAGTGCTAAGTATTTTGTTCATCTCAAAAATGTATAATAAATTATCCCTCTTTGGATTATAGATTATATACCTTTCCACTTACATGATTTTAAATCTTATCATTAATTAAGCCTGAAATAATAAAAGTATAGAATGATATGAAAGCAAGTGTACCAAAAAAGACTTAGGTTCTAATACAGACTGCTTGTTATTTGGACAAGATACCTCTTCTCATCTATAAAAGGACTTCCTTTTCAAGCAGTATTGCTGACTAGATAACCTGAAAGCATTCATAATATAAAATACCAAGAAATATAAAATAAAAAAAATACATAATTTTAAATGCATAGCTGAACAGAAGTTAGGAAAATCCCTAGGGGTTAAGTGTATAGAGGGAATGTGTTTTGCCAGTCTTCATAACAAATGGGTTTTACCACACAGGGCCATAAAGCTCAAGGTTTGTCCTTGCTTAGGAATTGGAGCTGGGGTCTTATGTAAGACTATGGCCCAGTGCATGAAATTCATGCACCGACGGGAAGGGGGTCCCTCAGCCTTGCCTGCACCCTTCCAATCTGTAGTACATAACATACATTGTAAAAGTGCAAAAACATCTTTTGAAATAACATAAAATTAAAGGTAGTAATTTCTGTGTAGAGGAGGGAAATGGGATTTATAAAGGACTTTTTGGGAGCTTCAGTTACATTTATTTTGTTAAACTGGCTGTCACACAGTAAGTGATCATTATGTTTGTATGCCTGAAATAGTTTATAGTAATTTAATTATCTTTATAATGTTATATAATTAAATGATATGAAATAAAATGTTTCAAAAAATGCTGTATAAAAATCTAAGTTCTTATTGGTGGTGGTTCATAAACTTTTCACCTTTCTCTACAGTATGCTAAAAATGAGGAAAGGTTGATGCTAAAATTAATATTTGATACCTAAATTAGATCTCCTTTTCTTTGAGTAAAATCTGGCATATACCTTCTATTTCTAGAAATATTCTGCTTTTCTAAGTTTTGAAATTAATTTTTATGTGATGTTATCACTCATCTATTAATCATTCCTAGTGAGATGGTTATATGTACTCTCACTGACGCTAAAGAGTGATACATATTGTCAAGAATGAAATGTCATTCTGTAATAGGTCTCAGTTGCCAACTGACCTACTGATGTTAAAATTTAATGATCCTTTTCCAGATAAATGCAGTGCGTGCAATAGTTCCCAATAAGAGCAACAATGAAATCATCCTGGTTTTGCAGCACTTTGATAATTGTGTGGACAAAACAGTACAAGCATTTATGGAAGGTAATCCTAGTTTAGTTTTTCAATAAGTTTGTGTTTTCTCAAATAGAAGTTGCTTCAAACTTCTGTAACATTCATTTAAAAACCTGATATTTCATAGATGATACAGTAGACCTCATGATAATATAACATATCATACTATTTAAAAAAGATAACCTCATCATTGAATAGGTACATCAGATTAAGTCTCCCTGTTTCTGTTTTTCTGCCATTATAGAATAAACAGGTCCAAACACTCTACGGTTTTTCTTCACTGCTACCTGTTTTCTTAATAATGTTAGCATTTGGGTCTAGGGTAGTGTACAGCTCTCTAAAACAACATAGCCAAAATGGTGTGTAATCTTCTGGAGGAAAGGGAATAGCATTCTTGGACTGAAAGCACTCATCTTTGTATTTGATCTAAGTTATATAAAAGAATTTCAAAATGGACAGGCTACATTAGCTTCTTCTTGGAAGAACTTACTGAGAAAGTTACATGGAGAAAGGAAATCTAAATGGGCGGGTATTGCAACAGATAAGCATGATACGATTATCTCGTTACATTAGCTCAGAGACTTGCACCTTAACTTTCCTGTTACGAACTTTAGAAATTCTCTAGCATTTACAAATGCAGAGACACCTATTCCTTCTTGACCATGCATGTGCTAGGAGAGAAGAACGTGATTGGTTTCTCTTACAGGTAGTGCCAATGAAGTACTCAAAGAATGGACAATAACAGGCAAGAAAAAGGTAAAAATGAATGAAATTTAAAAGCATGATGTTGATATTATAAAAATATTTAGGCTCTGCAAAAATATTTGAAAGAAAAGATTTACATATGCATCTTCAGTTCACCTGGTTTAAAAAAGTCTGTGACATTGAAACACAGCTGTGTACATAGAGTACCATACGATCTCCTCTGTGTGATTTAAGACAGGAGACAATGACACTGCCATGGTGGAGTTGCTGAGGGTGTATTACTACTAGGTAGGAATGAAACAAGAGAGAGAGTATGTCAAGGAAAGCAGAGCTCCGCTAGAGAAAGTAATCTAGTCCAGTGGTTTCAACATTATTCTTAACATAGATCAGTTAAAATAGTTTACATTCCTAGGTCAGACAACTGTGTTGTAATCTCTGGTATTAATGACCTTTGACTTAAAGCCCAAAGAGTATCTTGGGTATTATTAGTTATACAGAGGGGTCTAGTATTCCAGTTTAGAGAGGGAAAGGCACTTGGGCTATGGAGTTGATCAGAACAGGACTTATATCCTGTTCTACTTAACGGGCTTTGCAACCTGGGAGTATTGTTTAACCTTGTGTGCCTTAGTTTGCTCATCTCTGAAATAGGAAAGTAATAATAATGAATACTAGTACCTAATTTCTAACATACTGGTTCTCATTTCTTTCCCCTTGTCCACTTGAAACCACAAAGCTTTTCCCAAAGTATACTAGCTCGTCTCAAAATGTTTTCCACAGCCCTGTACTCTAAATCTAGTTTCTTTAGGGTATGCTTGAAGTATGGGATTTAATCAGGTATCTCTATGAAAGCTCTTTGGAAAATTTTTTTCCTATATCAGGTTAGTACTAGAGTTTTGAAATGCTTTCTTGATGACTCTAAATCACTTCATAAGACATCTATTAAGTCTTGACCAAACCAGGCTTGAGAGTGACTCTTGAGAGTTTTTTCCAAGGAGAACCTAATGCTACTACAAATCCCCCTGGAGCTCTCCCTACCTAGAGCTTTGAATATTTGCTTAACTTCTTCTCATTGCTTTCACCTAACATAAATAGCTCTCCATAAATAAACATCACTTTATTAAGTTACTGATCCAGAATAGTAAGTTATTTCATGATGTAACATACGCTTGCAGCTGGAAAAGTATGTGTCAGAGACACATAAATTTCTTAAAATTTAGAGAAAGAAAAATGGCTTCAGTTGGGCAGTCCCAAATGTCCAAGTCCAGTCTAGTTAACTGTTGAGATTAGTTCAATAGGATATTACTATGAGCAGTTACTGGGACAGCTATTATATACATGGGACAATGATATGAAAACTTATCCAGTTCACATGAGAGAAAATATTTAAGAAAAAAAGATGAGAGTTGTGAGGAGGTAAAAGTTATATCTAGAGTTCCAGTAGTGTTCCTGTTAGGGCCATGAGAAGGGTTTGGGAAAAACTGATACAGTCATGTCAGTAAAGCCTTAGGAATAGAATTAAGTATTGCTAATAGAGCTGTGATTTGTCAAAATAAAAGGTAAAGGACTTTTTTTGTTTGTTTTAATTGACTATTTGCCTAGGTAATATATTCTGTGGCTCGAAATTCAAAGCTACAGAAATTAATACATACACCGAAACGTCTTTGTCTTATCCCTGTTCCCAAGCCATTTGGTTCCCCTCCCCAGAAATAAATAATATTATCAATTTCTAGTTTATCTTCCAGGATATTTTATGCATATATGCGCAAATATGAATATACTAGAGGCTTGGTGCACAAAAATTTGTGCACTCGGGGTGGGGGTCCCTCAGCCTGGCCTGTGCCCTCTCGAAGTCTGGGAACCCTCGATGGATGTCCACCCGCTCCCCATGGAATTGGGCTTAAGCTGGCAGTTGGGACATCCCTCTGGCAGCCAGGGAGCCCTTGGGGGATGTCTACTTGCCAGCAGGGAGCAGGGCTAAGCTGCAGCCAAATATCCTTAGTGATGCTGAGGAGGCGGGAGAGGCTCCCACGACCACTGCTGTACTGGCATCTGTCAGCTTGGCTTGTGGCTGAGCAGAGCTCCCCCTGTGGGAGTGCACTGACCACCAGGGGCTGCTCCTACATTGAGCATCTGCCCTCTGGTGGTCAGTGTGTGTCATAGTGACCAGTCATTCCTAGTTGTTCTGCTGTTAGGCTCAATTTGCATATTACCCTTTTATTATATAGAATAGAGGCCTGGTGCATGGGTGGGAGTTGGCTGGTTTGCCCTGAAGGGTGTCCCAGATCAGGGTGGGGTCCCGCTGGGGTTCCTGGCCAGCCTGGGTGAGGGGCTGAGGGCCGTTTTCAGGCTAGCCACAACCCCTTCAGGGAGGGGTGTCCCTGCTGGGGTTCCTGGCATCCTGGGTGAGGGGCTGATGGCTGTTTGCAGGCTGGCCCCAAGCCACCCAAGCTCACAGCGAGGTTGGCTGGAAGCAGGTATCTGGGTTTTTTTTTATCTTCTATAATTGAAATTTTGTTGCTTTGAGCAGAGGCCACAGCCTGCCTAGGGAATGGGAATGAAGCCTCTTGTTTGCTCTAGCTCTGTGGCTGCCAGCTGCCATCTTGGTTTGGTTAATTTGCATATAGTTGCTCTGATTGGCTGGTGGGCATGGCTTGGTATATAGCAGAGTGAAGCAATTAGCATATTACTCTTTTATTATATATATATATAATCTGCCTGCATTTTTTAAACTTTATTTTGTTAATCCTCACCTGAGGGTATTTTTCCATGATATTTGTTTTTATTTTTATTTTTTGTTAATCTTCACCCAAGGATATTTTTCTATTGATTTTTAGAGAGTGGAAGGGAGGAGGAGCGACAAATAGAAACATCAATGTGACAGACACACATTGATTGGTTGCCTCCTGAGCACGCCCCCTACTGGGCCATGGACGAGTACATGCCCTTAACCCAAATCTAACCCAGGCTCCTTCTGTTGGAGGGCTTTGGCTCTATCCACTGAGCCAAACCAGCTAGGGCTCTTGTTTTTAATGTAAGCATTTGTAACTATAAATTTTCTCTTGGCATCGCTTTCACTGCATCCTGTCAAAACTCTTCATGCCCTAGGACAGTATGTTGTACAGACGGACCCCAACTTAGAATGGTTTGACTTTGAACTTTTGACTTTGCAATGGTGGGAAAGCAGTAGCATTCAGTAGAAACCATACTTTGAATTTTTATCTTTTCCCAGGCTAGCAATATGTAGTGTGACACTTGCTCATGATGCTGGACAGCTGCAGCTCCCAGTCAGCCACCTGATAATGAGTGTAAACAACCGATAAATACTCTACATTGTATTCACTGTTAGGTGATTTTGCCCAACTGTAGGCTAGTGTAAGTGTTCTGAGCCTGTTTAAGGCAGGCTAGGTGGGGCAACAGATTCCTGATGGCTTCCTCCTCTGCCATCTTCCAGAATCCTTTTTTTACTATTGAGTTGTTTTGTTTTTGTTAGAGCTCAAAATATATTTGGCTCTTTGTATATAAGTTGTACATATTTTTTTATATTTTGTAATTTATCTTTTGATTTTGGTGTATTTTGCTATGCATAAATTTCTTATATTTATGCATTTGAACTTATTAAAAGTATTTTACATAGTTATTTTAGTAATTTCACATAACAGAAATGTGTTCAGTTTCTGGAAGAGCGTATGAGAAATTGGTAACATTGGTTGCCTTTGGGTAGCTAGAGTTACCTCTCTGTGTGTGGGGGTCTTCTCTACCTTTTCTTTTTTCAAATCTTTAATAATCTTTAGAACAAAAAGAAGAAAAGCAAACCAAAACCTGCAGTCGAAGCAAGTAACAGTATTCTAGATTCCAGTAAATTGGTTTCTATTCAAGAGGAGCAGTCGACGCCTTCTCCAGAAAAAGGTGATATTAATGGTTACCATGTTAATGGTGCCATCAATGATATTGAGTCTGTGGACTCACTCAGTGAAGGTATGGAGACACTTTCAATAGATGCCAAAGAATTGGAGGATCCCGAGTCTTCCATGCCAGATATACTGGACAGAACAGGTGAGTTTATTAACAGATCTTTGAAAAGATCTGTTGCATTCTCAGTCAGGGGCTTCCTGGTTGAGAAAGCAATCGAATTAAATCAGTCTCTTAAGTTTCAGTTTTTGTTACCACTCATGTGAAAGAGTCATATTTTGTAATTATCTAAGGCCTAGAAAAATATAATTATTTTCCCTTGTCTCATATTTTAATTTCATTTTAAGGCAGTCTACAGAGGATGCCCTTAAGATTTTTAAAATTGTACACTTATTAAGGAAAATCATTATAATGAATTGATGTTGATATTATTCTAAGATCCAACACAGTGGGAAATATATGATAATAACTGAAATCCATGAAGTAGACTGTTGGTTTTTATAGTCTCACATTTGTTTCCTAATAGAGTTAAGTAAGATTAGTGTTAGTTGTAAATTTACATATTTTGTATGTTTTCCTTTATTAACCATTTTGATGAGTGTTGGGAAGATATTGGGAATATCTCTTAAAATGGTTTTTTAATTACTTATTTGTTAATCCAGTTCTCTTTGCTCATTTGCACTGGCTTTATAAATGTAATGGCAGTTTACGAATTATGCTGTTCCTTTTTGTTCTTTTATTGATTTGCACAAGCACAGAAAGACAAGAAAAATATAATGTCTAAATTGACCTCAAACAAACCAAAGATAGTCAATGGCTTCATTTTTTTTTTTTTTTTTTGGAGTTAGCTCTCTCGTTTTCTAACTCTGCCTTTCTATTCCTTAAAGATTTTAAACTCTACATGCCCTAGGACAGTATAAAACTCTTTTTCCCTCAACATAATTTATAGAAGCTACCAGAAGTTACAAGGAAACTACAGGTACAAGGAACAAGCTAGTCTGTCTGGAGATGAGTTAGCACAGACTTCAGACTTCTCTTCTTCATTCAGGACGCTGCCTAGAGCAAAGCCAGAGAGCTGATCATTCAGCTGATTTGGCTTAATTGATTTTGTTCACAGCCATTTAAGAACCATCATTTTTTGGGGGGAGAGATGAAAAGAAATATAGTTTTGCCTAAAATATTTCTACCTTTTTTCTTCGTGTGTACTTAAGACTGCTTGATTGATTTATCCTTAAGTCTTGCCTAAAACAATCTGTTTCTTTGACAGGATCCATGCTGGAAAATGGTGTCTTTGATTTTGAGTCCAAGTCTTTGACTATGCACCCTACTCAGAATTCTCAACAAAATAGGAATGCTATCAAATCTCTCTCAAGACCTCAGTTTTCAAATCTAGGCATGGAAGATGTTCCTCTCTCCTCCACCAACAAAAAGCTGGGTAAATAGGGGCTTAGCCTACCTTTTACAGAGAAAAAAAATCTGTGTTTTTGGCTAAGGAGGGGAAGTTACCTCTTCCTTCCCATAGATAAGCTCTGAGAAGGTTCTGTAGGTAATCCTTTTCCTGTTTTCCAGGTGGTGACTATCCAGTGCCTACTGGATTCTATGTACACAGTTGGAGTCTAATAGTAGCTCAAATGCTATACAGTCTTGTTACAATAGTGGGGATTTTTTGTGTGTGAATGAAAATCAAACTCTACTGCAAGGATGACTTTTATGCTACCATTAATCTGTTTCTTTTACTTGTTTTACTGCACATTTTTATCTTGTTTTCTTCATTTTTATCTCCTGGTTGACTCAATAGTAAAAAGCTCTGACATATTTGAAAGAAATATTTTTGTTTCTCTTCACAACTTCATACTCTTATTAAAACCTGCCAGACTCTAGTTTTAAACTATGTCATTTTCTCTTAAATACGGTAGCTTTTTGCTTTTTAAAATTTAACTATACTAGTCATTTAAATAATGAGTTAATTAAACAGATGGAGATAATAACCTTTTTGAGTATCATACACACACACGTGGTGGTCCACTCCACTAAACAAATGAAACAGAAATGTGAAAGACATATTTGTAACCTGTAGCTCTTTACTGAATTATTTATTCCACCTGAGCTAAATTTAATCAGTGAAGTTCTCCTTTTTCATCTTTCTAACATAACCGTCAGCTTGGTGCAGAAAAGCAAGTCTGAGAATATTCAGTCAAACAAAATAAAGGCACAAGGCTTGAAAGCTTTTAAGTAGATTTTAAAAGAAACCAAGTTGATATGAGGAAGAATTTAAATAAAATTAATCTATATCTGGGCACATTTATAAACTTCTAAGATCTGTGATGCCAACTATCAGTTGTTTATATAACTTTGACATGGTGAGTATAGAAAGGTTAATAGAACTTTAGAAACTGGTTAAAATTGTGCTGAGTACATAAAATAATATATGAGAGAGAAACGTGAATTGGTTGCCTCCAATGTACACATCCTAGCTGGGGATTGAAGCCACAACCTTTTTTGGTGTATGGACAAGGTTCCAACCAACTGAGCTTGGGCTTTCTAGTAATTTTTAAAAATATATATATTTTTATTGATTTCAGGGTGGGAGAAGGAGAGAGAGAGGGAATCATTGACCGACTGCTTCCTGTACACTCCCTACTGGGGATCCAGCATGTGCTATGACCTCTTGGTTCATAGGTTGATGCTCAAGCACTGAGTCACACCACCTGGGCTAGTAATTTTTTTTTTTTTTT
>PVJC01035942.1:0-17975 GCA_004026665.1 Murina feae | reverse complement strand
AGTTAGTTACCTACAAGGGGGCACCCATACGACTGTCAGCTGATTTCTCAACAGAAACTTTGCAGGCCAGAAGGGAGTAGCAAGAAATATTCAAAGTGATGAATAGCAAGAACCTACAGCCAAAATTACTTTACCCAGCAAAGCTATCGTTCAGAATTGAGGGTCGGATAAAGAGCTTCACAGACAAGAAAAAGCTAAAGGAGTTCATCACTACCCAACCAGTACTATCTGAAATGCTGAAAGGTATCCTTTGAGAATGAGGAAGAAGAAAAAGGAAAGTAAAAATTATGAACAACAAATATATATCAACGAGTGAATCTAAGAATCAAGTGAATAAAAAATATGATGAACAGAATAAACTGGTGAATAGAATCGAATCAGAGGCATAGAATGGAGTGGATGGACAATTTTGGGGGGTTAAGGGTATTGGGGGTGCGTGAAGAGACTGGAAAATAATTGTACACCTATGGATGAGGACAGTGGGGGGGGCAAGGACAGAAGTTGGGGTGGGAAATGGGAGGAGGGAAGCTATGGGGGAAAAAAAGGAACAACTGTAATAATCTGAACAATAAAGATAAATTAAAAAAAAAGAAATATGCATGAGGTTACAATGAAAGGACTGGTTGCCTGGCAAAAGACTTATTTGGAAAGAGGAGGAAGCTTGTGCCCTGGCCAGCAGCTTAATGGTTAGAGCATCAACCTACAGACTTAAGGGTTGCAGGTTCAATTCCCAGTCAAGGACATTACCTAGGTTGCAGGTTCGATCCTCAGCCCCAGTCAGGCATGTGCCAGCAGCAATTGATGAGTCTCTCTCACACTGATGTTTCTCTCACTCCTCCTCTCTTCCTCTCATCCACTCTCTCTAAAAAAAATAATGGAAAAAATATCCTCGAGTGAGAATTAACAACAAAAAAATAAAATTAAAAAAATAAGAAAGAGGATGCTTGGTCTTGCTGATCTCATCCCTAGTTGGAAAGAAGAGGGAGACATTTTGCCTACCTAAATAGACTCTCAATCCTTTAGTTTCCAATTAATGAGCAAAAAGTAGAAACTAATTTTGAATTCTAACGGGAGGTGTGGGGGGGGGTCCACCATCAAATGCTTAAGGATTTAAAATATTTTATGTAATTCAAAGTACAATATCTATGTAATTTCCCTCTGAAGCAATCCTTATTTTTAAACATTTTCTTGACCAACATTCTTAACTAGCCAGGCATCCTACTTATATTAAAAACTCCAAGGCCCTTTAAGAATCTACCTTGGTACCCAAGCTAGCATTTGCTATTGCATAAGTCAGGCAGCATGTTTATCCCAACTACAAAAAGGTGCCCTCCAAAACGTCTCCCTTTTTCAAATAAAAACAAAAGGTGCCTATTCTGGGTCAACTAGGTCATAAGTGTCAAGATGGCAAGTAACCTGAAGATGAAATAAGGTTAAAGTCTTTTTGAACTTTACAGTGTGACCCATGACAAAAATGACAGAAAAGGCTGGTAAAAGGGAAGACCCTGGAGAGTTCTCCCATCCTAGGGAAAGAGACTACTTAGCTTTCTCTAGACCCTTGTTCCTCAAAGTGAAGTCTGCAGGCCAGCAGCACCAGCACCTTCAGGAAGCCTGCTAGGGAGGCTGAAGCTCAAACTGCACTTTGGACCTAAAGGATAAGAATTTGCATTTTAACAAGCTCCTCAGGGGATGCAGAGGCACAATAAAATTAAGAAACACTGCTGCTTGTTTCTCAAACTGTTGAGATATGGACTCAGGAGACAAGTTTCAGCTGCTCTGTACCAGTTCTTCCCTATCCCACTTCAAGGTGACAGTGGTTGAAGATCGGCAATTCTGTCCCTGGGGCCTTTTCCCTCATTTTGAGGTCCTTGCGAAAGAACTGGGCTCTTACCGTGGGCCAGTCATTTTTCTAATTGCTTTATATATATTAAATTATTTAATGATTGAAGTGAACTTATGAGGCAGCATTTATTTTAATAATTCTTTATTGTTGAAAGCATTGCATATTAGCATATATTTTTAAATGGTTATCTCCCTGCCTCCCCCAATATTTTTACTGATTTCAGAGAAGAAGGGAAAAAGGAGAGCCAGAGAGTGGAATATCAATGATGAGAGAGAATCATTGATCGGCTGCCTCCTCATGCCTCCTACTGGGGATCGAGTCCACAATCCAGGCATAGGCCCTGACAGGGAATCGAACTGCAACCTCCTGGTTCATAGATTGATGCTCAACCTCTGAACCATACTGGCTAGGTAGCACTATTAACATCTAAATTTGATACATGAGGAAACTGAGGCACATGGGAGTAACTTGCTCAAAGGTAGACAGCTTGTACATCATAAACCTTGGCTTCAAACAAAGGTACTCCAGAGCTCAGCCTCTTAACCACTACACTGTATTGCCCCTGAGTAACATGTGGATTATGAAAACCCTGTTCGAAGTAGTACCCATGAAGAAAACATAGGCAGCAAAATCTCAGACATCTCAAGTAGTAATATTTTGCCAATACATCTCTGAGAGCAAGGGAAAATAAACAAATGAAACTACAGCAAAATAAAAAATCTTCTGGATAGCAAAGGAAACCATCAACAAAATGAAAAGGGAGCCCACTGTATGGGAGAACATATTTGCCAATGATACATCTGATAAGGGGTTAGTTTCCAAAATATATAAAGAATTTATACATCTCAACACCAGAAAGACAAACAGTCTAATTAAAAAATGGGCAAAGAACCTGAATAGACACTTCTCCAAAGAGGACATACAGATGGATAAAAAAATACTTAAAGTCACTGATCATCAGAGAGATGCAAATTAAAAAACTTTAGTGAGTTATCACCTCATGCTTGCCAGAATGGTTACCGACAATAAAGCAACAAACAACAAGTGCTGGTGAGGATGTGGAGAAAAGGGAACCCTAGCGCACTGTTGGTGAAAATGCAGACCGGTACAGCCACTATGAAAAATAGTATGGAGATTCCTCAAAAAATTAAAAATGGAACTGCCTTTTGACCCAGCGATTCCAGTTCTGGTTATATATCCTAAGAATCCTGAAAACACCAATCAGAACCAATATATGCATTCCTGTGTTCATCAGCAGCATTATTTATAATAGCCAAGATCTGGAAACAGCCCAAATGCCTATCAATAGATGAGTGGATAAAAAAGCCATGGAATATTGTCTTAATAATAAAAGGCTAATATGCAAATGGTCATTATGCATGATCAGCAGTAGGCTTCATCCCCAACCCCAGGGCTTGACAGGGATCCTGAGGCTGCACCCCCACCCAGCAGGGCTTTACAGGGGTGGGGCTGGCCAGTCTGGGTCTCGCCCAATAGAGGTGGGACCAGCCAGGTCTGGGTCTCATGCAATTTTGAGGCACACATGGGTGGGCGGGGACTTGACTCAGGGACCCGTGGCATGCCCAAGATCTCTGAGGGAGATTTTCATATACATTTTACTTATTTTCTTTCATCTCTGACACTTCTATTATAGAGAAAGGGCAAATAGCAATATTAAAATATCACCTCTAATTAATTCCCTTTTAATGTGCATTAATTTCATGCACTGGGCCACTATTGAGGTTATAACCTTTTGTGACTTCATGGATGGACCTGGAGATTATTATGCTATGTGAAATAAGTCAATCAGAGAAAGACAAATACCATTCAATCTCACTAATACATGGAATCTAATGAACAAAATAAACTGTTGAACAAAATAGAATCAGAGGCATGGGTACATGGAACAGACTGACATATTTCAGAGTGGTGGGGGTTTCAGAGGAGACTGGATGAAAGAAAGTAAAGAAATTAGACAAAGAACATATATATATATACATAGCCCATGGACACAGACAGTGTGGCCAGGGGAGGGGGAGGGGCTAGGGCTGGATGGAGGTGGGCAAAGAGGGAGAAAATAGGGGATATCTATATTAATGTCAACAACAGTAATAAATAAATTCAACTTAATTAAAAAATGACAAAATTAATGGTTAGGAAGACATCACAGAAATGAAAAAGAGTCCCAAAATACATTCCAAGTATGAGAGGCATATTGGGTCATGAACTATTTCTCATGCTTGCCCAAATCAGTAGGTAGAAACTTCACATGTGTTAGAGATAGAAGCAAAGACTGGAACTTACAGAGTTTATGCTGCTCACAATTCCAAGAAATGTATTTTGACAGATTAGAAAAACCTAGTTTTACTACTATATTCATTTCAGTTCTTCTACTGCAGTTGTAGTTCTGTTTTTTAAAATATATATATTTTTATTGATTTCAGAGAGTAAGGGAAAGGGAGAGAGAGAGAAACATCAATGATGAGAGAGACACATCGATTGGTTGCTTCCTGCATGTGTTCCAATCAGGGGCCAAGCCTGCAACTGAGGTACATACTCTTGACCAGAACTGAACCTGGAACCCTTCAGTCCACAGGCTATTAGTGAGGCTCTATCCACTGAGCAAACTGGCTAGGGCTGTAGTTTTGTTTTAATGCTATTCCTAAAATGCCAAGCCCCAAATCCCTCAGTTTTTTCTGGGTATATTTGGGTACTCTGAGGGCACTTCATGGAATGATAACTCAGGGTTCATTTCATAAGATTGTTTTGTGGGACTAGTCCTCACAATATTCCAGGCCTGCATGGTTACAGAAGACTCAAAATTTTTTCCAGACCATTTTTTGGTGTACAGGCTATCAGATTATGAAATAAAAAGCTGTGGCCTTGGTTTGATAGGCTTCCTCTATCTAAATTCTTGCTGTACTCAGTAAAATCATTCTATCTACCGTGTACCCCAATAGGAAATTATTGCACATACATATTAATGGAAAGTCATCCACACACTCATCGCCTCTCTCAGGGAAATCTATTTTCAACATTAGCAAGCAGATAGAGGTAAACTTGTGTGAATCTGGGATCTATTGAAAGTACATTGTTCTATAGGCTGACTCCGAGTAAGCTGTTCTGGTCATGTGGGAAGTGGGGTTAGGAGGGATTGCTCCCCTGACCTTCTCTGTCTATTCTCTGAGATCTGGTCCTTAGCACAATTCAGTATCACTGGCCGATAGAAAGGGGTGTACAAAGAACACTACACTGGACTTTGAAGACCCAACCCCAACTTTGCAGCTTATTAGCTGTGTAAGCTCAGGTGAGTTACTCTAAACAAACTGAAAACTGGAATTGAGGTTCTTATGAGAATTAAATGAGGCCACCTGTTGAAAGCTGCAGGATAATGCCTGCTACCTTGTAAGCACTCCATATATATTTGTTTTCCCCCTTTCTTGCAGCTGCTATCCTGGGACTTGGGGTCCACTTTAAGCACAAGTCTACACAACTAGTTCTCCCCTCTCTCCTCCACTCCTTTAATGAATCTCCTCAAAACCCTCCCCTCTGAGATTCCTGGAGAACCTAGAGCCCCTTCTCAATGTCCTGTCCTGGCTATGCTTTCCCTTTATCTCAGCCCCTGGGGAACAGTACTTATACTGATACTAGAGGCCAGATGCATGAAGATTCATACAAGAATAGGCCTTCCTTCCCCTGGCTGCCGGCACCAGCTTCCCTCTGGCACCTGGGACCCGAGCCTTCGCTCTGGCCACTGCCTTCCACCTTCACTCTGGGCCAGAGCTGCCTCCCACCCACTCCAGCCAGATCCATGGCTGCCACCCAGAGGCTGGCCCTTGGTGGCCAGCTGGGGATTGTGAGAAGCCAAGTGTCCGAACCGAAGAAAGCCAAGCGTCTTGCCCAAAGGAAGCCAAGTGTCCCGCCTGCTCTGGCCGGCTCTGGGGCTCCGGCCAGTGCCGCCATCTTTCTGGCTATGGGCACTGCCATCTTTGTCACAGAGTGAGAGTTAATTTGCATATTACCCTTTTATTGGTATAGATTAGCCCCATGGCTAACAGTCTCAGTTGCTGTGAGTCCTACATCCCTGAGAGGCTGGGCAGGAGCTGAAGGATCAACAGAGAGCTAAACTGGTGTGGACTAGAGAACTCAGGGGCATATGACTTGGGTCCTACATGCATGTATGTGTTTTAGGGAGAAACTATTGATTATTAGTGAGAAAATAGGACAATTTTATAAAGTTCTTATCATATATTAAGTGCTTTACATACTTATCCATATTTATTCACACAGCAGCTCTGTGATATATGCAACTTTGCAAATGAAAAAACAGGCTCTGAGAAGTAACTCGCTTAAAGTGAAAAAGCTAGTAAGGAGCTGTGGCAGAGAAAATGCTACGTGTTCACCCCACTATTTTCTTTCTGGGCAAGAAGGATGATGATATTTCTCAGTCTCTTGTACTTTAATTAGGGCCATGTGGCTGGATTTTAGCTGATGGATCTGGATGGAGTTTCTGTAAGTCAGTTCTAGTACTGGCTTCTAAAAGAGTCCTTCCAGGTTCTGCTTTCCCTACCCGGGTGACTGTGGAAGGCATATGTTAGATGGCACAGCTACAGGGTAAAGGACGGCTGTAGAAGATGTATGACATGAGCAAGAACAAGTATTAGTGGAAATTGGGGGATCAACTGAGTGACACTGGGTTTTGGAGCCATGCTGTTGGGACACCAACGTTCCAACACATTGTATTATAGTCTCTTGGTATTAACTCTGATGATAGGTATTAGATAGAGGTGAAAAGTGAAGAAGAGAAAAGCTAAAAAATGTATTTTGGTTATGAATAAATAATGCTGATTACCATTATTCAAGTCAATTGCCACATAATTATCATTCAAAAAAGAATGATGAAGTATTGGTAATCAGAATTGATTTTTTAAATATTTAAAATGGTTGATCAATAAGTTAAAAGCCACACCAATACTTGGAGATACATGCTTGGAGGCCATCATTGTTCTAGGCACAATAGTCATGTTCACACCATGTTATTATGCTCACAACTGAAAATAATTAGAATAACATGGGTTACATGTGAACAAATGTAATAAGAGGACATTCTAAAGTTTATAGTCATATGACCCTTTCTTGGGGATACAGGCTGACCTAAATTATACTGAATTTTAAGTCATAACAAGATAATAATATACAGGCACTCCTGAGGCTGCTAGAACCAATGTCAGACTTAACTTAGTTTTCAGTCATGTGTATACTGCTGGATAGGCTAGTTATATCAGCTAGGTCACATCATTACAAATGTTTCAAAGATACTGTTAGTAGATTGTATGTTTTATATGGTACATACCTCTAACAGAATTATAACAATCACCTTCTTAAAAAGTAAGTTGACGGTAATATTCCCTTTCAGTATCAGAAAACTCAGACTTTTCTTAAGGAACTTAAAAACAAGATGGGAGTATTTTCAGTTATAATAACAATCTTATAAAGCACCTTCTTTGGTCATTGCTCATTTAATTTTCACAACCCCAGAAGTCAGTGGAGGCCACAGACAGGTTAAATAACTTGTCCAAGGTTACACAGCTTGTAAGTGGTAGAGCCAGTTTGGCTCCAGAATCTATGTTCTTCAACCACTCTCTACAACAGCACCTCTATAGTGTTCACTATGGGCTAGGCACTGTGGCAGCATGCTCACTACTTACTCCTCTTTTTGTCTGCAAACAACTCACTCTGACAAATCAATGTAGACTTTTGCAAACTTTATTTTGACTACATTTCACATTTCAGATGTAAGTCTTTACAGTCAATATCTTGCTGTCAGAGATATTAGAGGAAATTTGATGAACAATTTGGTAGGCAGACTATTCCAACAACAAGGATTTTAGCAAAGAAATTAACTTCTAGTTTTGGAAAAAAAATTATGACCAAAAAGACTGGAAAATGCCAGCATTTATAGAAATCCTACTGTACAACATTCATAAGTACTGTTTACTGAGCGACTTTGGGCATAAGGTTTTATAGAATTACTAGGGGCCCGATGCACGAGATTCATGCACTAGGGGGAGGGGTCCCTCAGCCCAGCCTGTCCCCTCTCACATACTGGGAGACCTCAGGGGATGGCCTACTGACAGCTTAGGCCTGCTCCCCTTGGAGCCAGCTCCACCCCTGCCCCCTCTGATTGCTGGCTCTGCCCCTCGGCCCCTTTGCCTCCCCCACCACCTGCCTTGCCAACAGGCCTGGACACTTCAACGGAGGGGCTGAGGGGACTGGGCACCGCCATCTTGTGGCTATGGGCACTGCCATCTTTGTGACAGAGTGAAAGAGTAATGGTTAATTTGCACATTACTCTTTTCTTAGAAAGGAGTTTATTTTTACCTCAAAACAACTCTAGGAGTGTATATTAGTTATTTAGTTGAATAGCAAATGCTATAGTTTGTAAATTACACAATTAATTTATGTACCAGTAAGAAAGAAAAAAACATCAGGGCCACAGAGGTGATGCACTGGGGAAGATGGAAGACTACCAGAGTGTGGAAGAAATTACTTTTGTTGTTGACAAAGTGAGCAATGTTGTGAAAGAGGCTATAGAAAGTGCCATCGGTGGCAATGCTTAACAGCACAGCAAAGTCAATCAGTGGATCACAAATGTAGTAGAACATCTGTGCCAACTTTAAGCCAACTCACCAACCTGGGAAAACCATTCAAATACATTGTGACCTGTATAATTATGCAGAAGAACACATGGCAAGTTCTTGCTTCTGGAATAGCTCTACTGATGGGAGCTGCACTGTGTGATGGGAGAACAAGACCTTCAAACTGTCCATCTGACTGACCGCCTCATCCACCCGGGCTTTCTCCTCTGTTTCAACATTTCTCTCCCATCTTCTAACCACCAGCCATGAATTCAGTGAACAGCTTTCCCACTCTGTTTTCTGTGGCACTCTCAACATGTCGAGAAAAAGCCAAATGACCCCACTGTTCTGTGATCAGCACACCCTCAGTCACACAGATCATTCTTGGGCAGTTGGAACCTGGACTGCCACGTATCTGCACTCAAAATATCTCTCTTCAAAGGTGCTAAACACTCAACCTGCTAGTGGGAACCTTTCCCTACTTTCTGAAATCATCCAAACACACTAATTTTTCCATATTTTGTGCATTTGTTAGAATAAATTATCCCAATTAAAAAAAAGAAAGAAGAAAATGTTGCTAATGAAACCAAGACATACCATCACTTATAAGATGCATCCTGTTATTAGAGATGATAAAATGTGAAAGAATGTGCATCTTAACTCCGATGAAATGTTATAAGCCCCATGTTACAGATGAGGAAACAGACTTCATGAGGTTAAGTTGCTCAACATCACATAGTTAAACAGTGGTGGACCCAAGGCTCACATTCAGGATAGTCTGACTTGGAGTCCATGATTGTAACCATTTATTTCATAGAGAGTCTCCCAATCCATGTTTATGCTGCATGGAGTAAAATGAAATATCACTCTGTTGTTAAATTGGTCAGTGATATGCTACAGATTGGTAACTTACACCTCAAGGTAACTTTTCAAGGTTTTATCACCCAAGAAGAACTGTACATTGGCCAAAGGAGTCAAGAGAAAAAAATGGGTCTCTATTCCATTTACAGCTATGTAGACAGCATCAACATTACAGCTTTAAGCTGACAATTTCTGTTTGTTTTTTTTTTTTTTTGTCCTGGTATCATCCCTCATTTTAACTTACAATAAAAAAGAACTTCTTTTTCCATAAAAAAAAGAAAATGTTTGTTTCTGAAGACATTGCCTGGTCTGCTGTTCAGTTCACAAACAAGTGAAATTTCTCTACTTTTAATAACTCAAGATGTTTCATAATTATATCATGACTTGAGATTTGCAAATGAGCAAACAAGAACGCATTGAGCTTAAAGATGCTCACAGTGATTTCATAAAAATATTTTTAGCAATAAAGACCCACAAGACAGAAAAACAGAAAATGCATACATACTTTACTCAGAATCCCAGTGTCCCCCCCCCCCCCCCCCCCCCCGCGCCAGGAGGCAATAGCAGCTCTAAATGCTGCCTTCCTCTTATAGAGGACTAACTCCATGCACAGGGCACAACTTCAGTTCCTATTCTAAAGCACTGAGCCATTGTTCATGCTTGTCTCTTGAGGCTCAGGGAAAATGGATAGTCTAAAAGAATAAGTTGTAACATAGGCATTTAATTTTCTTTCCTTATACTTCCTGATTAAAACAAGGTTTGCCCCATTTTCTATTTTTCTTTTAAAAGCCCTCTTTACCCACATTAACAAAATAACATACTGACTATAGCCATGACTTTGGCTCTGACTGCTCTAGGTTTAGATGCAATTGAGATCCAACTTTTTTTTGTTCTGTGTTCAGGCTTTGAATTAACTTTGGTTACACAGACAACATTTAATTTCTAGTTATTAAAGAAATTAGTCCCCCTAAAGGTTGAACTGACTGGTGATGTAGTTTATTGACTTATTTAGTTATTTTAAAAATTAGTTGATAATAATAATAGAAGAAATACCCTTAGAAATTACTGAAATGTATGAGATATTTACATGCATAAGGCACTGAACAATCAAGCAAAATTTATAAATTCAAATTACAAAAGTGGACATTTGGGTATTGAAAATTATTGCTGTCACCTATGATAATATTCTTATTGTTTCTGGGCTACAGAAATACATCCTCTTTTATTTATTTATTTATTTATTTATTTATTTATTTATTTATTTTTAAAAAATATATTTTTTTTACAGAGAGGAAGGGAGAGGGAGAGAAAGAGTTAGAAACATCGATGAGAGAGAAACATCAATCAGCTGCCTCCTGCACACCTCCCACTGGGGATGTGCCTGCAACCAAGGTACATGCCCTTGACCGGAATCGAACCTGGGACCTTTCAGTCTGCAGGACGACACTCTACCCACTGAGCCAAACCGGTTAGGGCGGCACCTACTTTTAAAGATGAGAAAACTAGAGCTCAGATAGGTTATGAGGCTTGTCTTGGCAAATGGCGCTGGGGTACAAACCAGGTCTGCGCATCCCAAAGCTATGTTCTTACCACTGTGATATCTGAATGGTACCTGATCCTCATCATCATAGAACTTAGAGTCTAAGAGATGATGACAGAAATAAATAGCACATTAGAGAGAATTCAAAAGAAACCATCTAAAGACACAAGAGGTTGTCATGAGAATTCAAATGTCAGGGAGACATATCTAGTGGGAGTTGGGAGTGGCAGGAAATGGATATCAGGAAAAATGCTTCCAGTAAGAGCCTGGATGGAAGAAGGAACCCACAGGAAGGTTAGAATTTCTATAGTTGTGATGAGGATTGAGTGAGACAAAGGATAATCAGAAAGAGGAAATCTGCCCTTGTTGGTTTGGCTCAGTGGATAGAGTGTTGGCCTGCAAACTAAATCAGACTGAAGAGTCCTGGGTTTGATTCTAGTCAAGGGCATATGCCCGGGTTCCAGGCTTGATCCCCAGTACAGGGCATGCAGGAGGCAGCCGAGCAATGATTCCCTCTCATCACTGATGTTTCTCTCTCTCTCTCTCTCTCTCTCTCTCTCTCTCTCTCTCTCTCTCTCCCCCCTTCCTCTCTGAAATCAATTAAAAAATTTTTTTTTAAAAAAAGAGGAAATTGGATGTGTTAGCTGCATGGGGTTTATGAGTAGGATGTAGGGAGAGAGCAAGCTGACTTTGGCTCTAACATTGAAGGTTTGAAGTTCAAGGGGAGGAGCTTGTACATAACTCACTAGATAGTGAGGCTCACTTGAAAGGGAGGGCAGTGGTGGAGAGGAAGCAGGCAATTCACTGAAGTCAGTCCCCTTGGCTTTCAGTAACTAAGATCCCTAATATCACCCTCATTTGAAGGATGATGAAAGAATTGAAAAACAAATTGTAACTAGCTCTGTGGCCTTAGGCAAGTCACTTAACCTCTCTGAATCTTAGTTTCTTCATTGGCATGCTACTTAGCTTGTAAGAATCAAATGATATAGTACCTGTGAAAAAAGGTTGTACACTGGAAAATCATTATAAACATATGTAATGCTGTTATTAGGAGACATAGCTATACAATAACATCTCAAAAAACAGAGAAAAAAAAAAAAAAGAAGGATGGGAGGGAGGGAGGAAGGAACTGAGGGGGCAGAGAGAAGGAGAGAGAGTAAACAGGAAGACAGAGACAACACACAAAAGTTAGCCCGAGGAAAACCAGCTTCCTGGAAGCAGGGGCATGAGGAACTAATGGGTAAAAGCCCCAAGGAGTAGAGTTGAGGGAACCTAATTTGTTTCACGCAGGTGTTTCTGAAAATACAGAGACCGCGCTGCACATGGAACTGGGAAGCGTAACAAGGTCCTGTGTGGTCTTGGCCCAAAGGAACAAACTTGAGGTCAGTAAAGTCTTAGGAAAAAAAAACCTCGTTTATAATTAAGAGAATAAAAAACAGTTCCTGTGAGGAAAAATTAGTATAGATTTTTAATCTTGGAGCAGAGAAGCTTACAGGAGTTAATAATGGAGCATTTGTTACCAATTTATTGCAGTTGCCACAGAAAATTAAGATACATTAACTGATTTCAAGCATGAAATTCTTTATTTAAGCTAGACAGTGAAGGGGGTTAAAAACTAAACACGTGAAAAGAGATTATGGACTTCTCATCCCTAATTCTTTTGACATACAGTATGTTTATTGAGGGCCTACTATTTGCAAGGCATTGTGTCAAATGCTGGGGCTACTGAGGACATAAAATACAGTTATTCCTCAAATAGGCCATAAATCAGCAGAGAAAAAGATACGTGCTACTAAAAAAGTGAAAAGTTAAGAAAAAAAACTTAGTAAGTAAGAGGGTATGAAAATTAGGAAGCATTATGCAAGGCTTCCTGAAAAGGTATGCTGCACATTTTAACCTTTTTTCCCTTTTGTTTTCCAAGAATCAAGGACCTGGGCTAATGACCTGCTGAGATTCCTCCTCATTTTACAGCACCATGGTCATCATTCTGATTCTACCTAATATTTGATTAAATTTCAACATATTTGAGACTTAGGAAAAACTAGAAAGTTAGGCAGCAGTAACCCCGACATTATTTTTGCATCATTTAAATATGAAAATGTGAGTCCACATGGTAGTAAACAGGTAAAAAACAAACAAACAACACCAATAACAACAACAAAACCCCCGAAACTCAAGTTAATTTGGATTCAACAAACCAGTCAACTTCTTGAGACATTAGTGTTGGCTGCCTGTTGATTTGTCGGTCCCATGCTGACACCGGTGTAGGAAGAGAATACAGATGTACAGAAAACTACCCATTCACTGGCCCTTCCCTTCGAACCCCTGTTAAATTAACAAAATATTTCTGGTGAGAGATGGGGAAGTAATGGGTATAGTCTGTATTGCGCAGGTAGTTTATGTGGTTGAAGCAGTAATTTTTTTTATATTAGTCACAGAAAAAATTCAGAAAAAACTGCCTTCCCACATGTTATAAGGTTTTGGCCTATTCAAGAAAAATCAAGTAGAACATATTTTAAAGGGTACTCATTTCTGAGATCTGCTAATCAATGATCTCATTTCAAGAATTAAAAACGTAATAGTTTGGGGGAAAAAGAGATAAATGCAAACCAGAAAATTAAGTCAAATTTCTTCTATTTTTGTAATTGCTCTAAGGCTCAGCAGTGCTCCTTGAGATACGTTTAGAAGAATTTAATATCAGACATTTCAAAGATATCTAGATTGGGGAAAACCTTGAAAATTTATGAATAGAACAGAGTATTAGCCAATAACTCTTAAATGCAATTTCACATATCTGACGTATGAGCTGAATTTTTTTGTGTAGGGGTGTCAGTAAATGCATGAGCTTTGGTTTTGCTGAACTTCTGAAGGACATATGCCTGTAATTGGCCTTTCTCATTTCTGTCTTGTTAACAAGTATATAAATAAGAGAAGGCTTCAGTAATTGGCTCAGAGTTACTAATGAATTAATTAACTTCAGTCTATTTTACCTAACCTTTAATAATAAGAGTCTTTTTTTTTTTTTGGTCTAGCAATAGGTCTGACAGACTGAAAAAACAGACATGCAGCAAAGCTCTTGAAAATTAATGAGAAACGAGGAAAGAATCAATGTACATTCTGCTTGCAGAGAACTGACACAAAAAAGATACAATAAACCATGAACAAACACAGTCAGTTTAAAAAATAGGTTAGAAAAAGTGGGCAAATTCAATTATAGAAGTAATTAGAAGATATAGGGCAAGGCTCCTTTTGGGACTCTGCCAGGAAACATGAATTAATATGAGTGAATGGAAAGGGCCCATGTAGTAATTAAGAAGCAATCACCTATGGCAATGAGTACCTGGAAACAGGCTGCAAACTATTAATTCAGTGATCAAAAATATTTTTAGATGATTAATATGGCAAATTTATTTTAAAAGACTAATTTCTGGAAAGATATCAAGACAATAGCACACTATTTGTTCCTCTGGCATTTATATAGCTAATTAAATTTTATAATTTTGCAACAAGAGTCATTATTATCTGAAAATGGTAAAAGCAATATTTCACCTCTTGAAAAACACACACACACACACAACACCGGTGGTTCTGAAATCAATAAGTTAAATCCAGCTCCTGCTGTCCTGCTGTAAGTGCCTAAGCCTTGATTGTTACATTCTTTCGATGTGTATTTTTTCTTAGACGTTTGTGTTTCTGTAATATTAAGCATGGATTAATGTACAACTTCTCAAAGGTTTTATATGTTCCCATGCCTGGGCAGGGATTCCACACACTATTTAATTTCAACAATATCAAATAAAAGCAGTTTAATGTACTATTTGTGCATCAAAGACTTTCTTCCTTGGTCAGCAGAGGTCTGTTACTTCAGCACACACCGTTCCTCCCCGGAGAATACAAAGGCATAGACCAGCTACAGGGAAGGGTGCTTTACAACACACAGAAGGCTAATGGCTTCTGAAATAGGTGATTATCAGAGCCCCGTAGAGCAACATGAGGGTCTGGCTGGTAATAAACAACCTCACAATATGAATTATTTTATTTCCACAGCTTTAAGAAAACGTATATTTCATCTGTTGATCAGAAAAGTCTAGAAAATGCTGTCTTCTTGGAAATAACAGGGAGCTACTAAAAGTAATCAGTGTGTCAGCAGGGAGTTATTGAGCACCTACTAAGGGCTTAAGGCCCCAAAGTAAATCCAAAATGCTAAACTTCTAACAGGTGTGTGTGTGTGTGTTTGTGTGTGTGTGTGTGTGTGAGAGAGAGAGAGAGAGAGAGAGAGAGAGAGAGAGAGAGAGAGAGAGAGAGATTCCCTTTTGGAGGTCAATAAACTAGCTTTAGAGATGCTAGTTTTTAATTACTAATTTGCTCTTGGATTATTGCTAGTTTTGAGGTTAACATAGAAATTGTTGACCTACAAAACAAGATGTATCTAGAAACTCATTGTAATAATCCCTACTACAGAGGACCTGGAGATAAGAGATGTATAGGTTTTCGAGGGGGGAAAAAATTAGAGATTTTAACCAGACTTGACCAAATTAAGGAGATATTAGATCTGTCCAGTTCCTTCATTGTCTGCATTTCTCTCATTTTCTTCAAATAAATGGGGTGGTTTTGAAAAGCAAATATAGGAGAAGATGGCCTCTAGCAGAATTTGCTTCATGTCAATTATCAAAACTTAGGTATGGCAACAGTGAACAAGCAGTGCTTCGAGCCGCATGGTGATGATGACTGAAGTCCCCTGGAGGCAGGCAATTGGGAACTAGTGATGTGAGGACAGCTTAGAGATGTGGGGGGCTAGCGGGGCTGCCAGCTGAGCAGGACCCACTCACCATGAAATGTTAATGTGTCAATGAAGGGGAAAAGCATGAATGAACCACAAAGAAACAGAAAATGACTCAGCTGGTTGGAGATGGAATTTGGGCTCTCTGCCAAAGTGAGGTGTTCAGGGCACATACCCTAACACCTTGGGGGCAGGGGGCTGTCCCCTGATTTTAGAAAGATAAAGTATTTTTGAAGAAAGAAGACAGGTGTTTTTTTTTTTCCTTAAAAAATAAACTTCCTTCTTTTCTTCTTTCTTTCTTCCCTTCCAGCCTTCCAACAATTTTTTGAGTTCTTGCTTTTTGCTGGGCTTTGGGTTGGAATGGAGAAAGCAGAGAGAGAATGGAATATAAAGATAAATGAGGCACAATCCTTGAAAGGCTCCTAGGCTATAGGAAGGACAGATGTAGGCAACTATAAGAGAAGATAGTGAAATAGGTGCAAAAGAAGGAAAGAGGTAAACTGCAGTGATTGAGCACAGGAAGGGGGCAGGAGGGCTACAGTGGATAAAAAAGGGTTTTAACGGAAGAGGTGGAAATTATGCGTACCTCAAAGAATAACAGGCAGAGAAGGAAGGAGAATTTCAGTTGATAGGAACCTTCTCTTACTCTACTGTCTCCAACTTCCTGTTTTTCAAATCAAGGTCATTTCCGGAAAGCAAGTAGATGAGACAACCATGATGTGCATATGTGAGCATGGTTTTTGTGTGTGTGTGTGTCAGAGGGTAGGGGGTGTGAGGAGAAGGATGGGATGGTATGAGCATTTCTCTAATTTACAATTAGTCTTTTTATATATCAAACTTCTGCCTCTTCCAGGTTAGTGTATTTTTTTATTTTATTTTTAAAAAATGTATTTTATTGATTTTTTACAGAGAGGAAGGGAGAGGGATAGAGAGTTAGAAACATCGATGAGAGAGAAGCATTGATCAGCTGCTTCCTGCACACTCTCCACTGGAGATGTGCCCACAACCAAGGTACATGCCCTTGACCGGAATCGAACCTGGGACCCTTGAGTCCGCAGGCCGACGCTTTATCCACTGAGCCAAACTGGTCAGGGCAGTGTATTTTTTTAAGCACACTCTTCTTTTCACTATTTGAATGATATTTGGATGCTGGTTGGGAAATATGGTATTCCAATAGCTTTTATTTTTCATGTTTGATGGCTTTGTCATTTTGCCATTGACAAGTCCATTATTTTAACTAATGGCTTGATGCCTGTAAATTGTACTACATTTATACACACATGCAATTAGTCCTTTATTAATGCATCCTTTCCTTTTTTCATTAAATAAATATTTAATTACTTGACAAATATCTTGCTAGGAATAGTTTATTCTTTCCTTGCTCCTATCTTGGAAATTATGTCATTCCTAATATGAAACATGGGCATTATTTAAAATGCATTGACTAGCCCGGCTGGTATAGCTCAGTGGTTGAGCATCAACCTATGAACCATGAGGCTGCGGTTTGATTCCTGGTCAGGTCACATGCCCCAGCTGTGGGCTCAATCCCCAGTGTGGGGGTGTGTAGGAAGCAGCCGATCAATGATTCTCTCTCATCATTGACGTTTCTTTTCTTCTCTCCCTCTCCTTTCCTCTCTGAAATCAATAAAAATGTATTAAAAAATAAAATAAAATGCACTGACTAAAAGATCAGACATGCATATGGTTATATCTAATTCAGTGCTGAATATCAAAACCAATCTTGTTCTTGACTGATATATTGGTCAGTGGGACTATGTTTACTGGCCTATTTAGTTCTTAGGATATTTCCAAAGGAAGACTATAGAAGTAGTCAAGGTAACTACAATAGGCTTACTTATAAAAGGAGAAGATATTAGACTGACATGGGCCAAAAGTTTCTTATATACAAAACCAGCCTTGTTTACTGGCTATGCAAAAATCTGTTTCCACATCTCTCCCGAGGCTAAGCAAGGGAAAGTAACTACCACACATGAACATTAATTCATTCAGTGTATTTCTTAAGTACTCTGCTAGGGACCAGGGATAGAAAAATGATTAAAGAATGAGCCTTACCCTTAAGGAACTTAGTTCCTCACGAAGTAGATGACTCAGATAAGTAAATCAATTACTACAGTATAGCTGTGATAAGGTAGGACAGTGCAGCTTGCTATGAGAGCACAAAGGAAGCATATCTAAAGTAGATTGGGACAGTGAGGTAAGAAGATAAGATGCCAGAACTGAGTTTTTAGGAACAAGAATTTAATTAGCTAAAGAAGAGGGCCAAGGAAAGGTGATATAAAATACCATGATGCA
>PVJC01035941.1:0-17981 GCA_004026665.1 Murina feae | reverse complement strand
GCAGGCAGTTGCAACAGAACCCTTTGGTTTGCTCTAGTTCCGTGGCTGTTGGCCTCCATCTTGGCTGGGTTAATTTGCATACAGCCACTCTGATTGGCTGTTGGCCTCCATATTGGCTGGGTTAATTTGCATACAGCCGCTCTGATTGGCTGGTAGTAACGGTCACATTTGCATGTTTCTCTTTTATTATAGAAGATACCTTAATTAAGACAGAATGTTTGAAAGTAATGGTGTTGAAAAGTATCCATATATATATACACATATACATATACATACATATTCAGCATATATATATGTGTATATATATATATGTATGTATATATATACACACACATACACACACACACATATATAAAATCCTAAGCTACCAAACACCTGTTCGACTGGTAGCTATGATGTGCACCAGGGGAAAGATGCTCAATGTAAAGGCATGGAAACATGGAACAAACTGAAGAATCTCAGAAGGAAGAGGAGAGCGGGGAGGGTGGGAAGAGATTAACCAAAGATCTTACATGCATACCAGAAGCCCGGTGCACAGATTCGCATACCATTGGCATGCCTCAACTTGGCCTGCAGATATCAGGCCAAAACTGAAAGTCCACCATCCACTGAGGGGTTCTGGATTGCAAGAGGGTGCAGGCTGGGCTGAAGACCTCACGGGTGCATGAATCTGTTCACCAGGCCTCTAATATACCATATAAACAGGAACTAAAATGAAGCTTCTCCATTTGTGCTAATTAGTATAAGACAAGTTAGACTTTAAGGCAGGAATCAGTATGAGATATATTAGACATTTCACAATGATTACATGGTGAATTAAAAAAGTTTTTAGAAAACTTTAATTGGTCTGCATAAAATAAAATAGATCCAAAACGCGTTAAGTGAAAATTGCCAGAGCTCTAAACATGATACTCTACAAACATGTTTGGAGATTTTTTTAAAAATATATTTTAATTGATTTTTTACAGAGAGGAAGGGAGAGGAATAGAGAGTTAGAAACATCGATGAGAGAGAAACATTGATCAGCTGCCTCCAGCACATTCCCCACAGGGAGTGAGCCCGCAACCAAGGTACATGCCCTTGACTGGAATCGAACCCGGGACCCTTGAGTCTGCAGGCTGATGCTCTACCCACTGAGCCAAACCAGTTAGGGCCATGTTTGGAGATTTCAGTAAACCTTTTACAATAGCTGAGTAAATAAGCAGACAAAAAGGTCTGGATATAGAAGAACAATTAGACTAACTAATATGTCCTAACATATATAAACATTGTATGCAATAAATGTTGAACACACATTTTTTTCAAATGTGCATGGTCTATTGATCAAAATTGACCTTATACTGGGTCACAAAGCAAGTCTCAACTTTAAGTGACTGAGATCAGAATATGTTCTCTTACCACAATGGAGTTAAAATAGAAATCAATAACAAATCTACTAGAAATCTCCAAATATTGGAAAGTTAAGCAATATATTTCTAAATAACTAAAGGACAAAGGACTCAAAATGGAGAACATTTTGAACTAAATTATAATAAAAATATGACATCACTACTTGTCCAATGCATTTAAAGCAGTGCTTAGAACTTAAAGCCTTTTATATACATACTAGGGGCCCGGTGCATGAAATTCGTGCACGGGGGTGGGGGGGGGATTGTCCTTCAACCCGACCTGCACCCTCTCCAATATGGAGTTCTTGGGGACTCTCACAATCCAGGACCTCTGGTTCTTAACCACTAACCTGCCTGCCTGCCCTAACCACTCTGCCTGCCTGCCTGCCTGCCTGATCCCCCTAACTGCCCTCCCCTACTGGCCTGGTCACCCCTATTAACTTTCTTTTTTAATCTTATCTCCTTCACACACAATTGTATTTGACTTCCTTATTGGCTTCTTCCTCTCACACAATTTTTCTCCTTTATGTAACACTTTTCCTACTGACTCGTCAGCTATAAACTTTTCTTTCCTCCTTATCTCCTACTTCTGTTCCATCATCATACTTCCCATTTTTCTACTACCCTCCTTCCCTTCCCACATTCCTTCTTTCCTTTATCTTTACCCCTGCCCACCCTCCCCTTTTCCTTCCTTCCCACCTTAATTTTTTTCTTCACTTCCTCCCTCTGACCTGCTTTGCTCCCTCCCCCATTCCTTCCTTCTTCCCATTCTCCTTTTAAGCTCTACCAGCTCCCCTTTTATAACTTTTCTTCCCTCCCTCATCCTACCTTTGCCATACATTCTTCTCTACTTACTTCCACTGTTTTAATACCTATCTATCTACCTGCCTAATTATCCACTATCATTTATCTTTTTTTCTTTTCTGACTTCTACTTTTAAAATCTGTCCCCAGTACACAATTATACTTGGTTTTCATTATAGGCCCTACAGTTCCCTCATACATCCTCTTTTTTTAACTCTGCTGTCCACTGACTCTTTTATAAAATTCTTCCCTCCATCCTGTTCCACCCCTCACCCCCAACCTGGTTACTTCCCCCTAAACTCTCCCTGGTGGCTGCTCCGCCTGCCCCCTGCCCATCTCTCCATCTCCTGGCTCCCCTGGGGGTTCACCCCAGCTCTGAAGAGAGATAGGGCCTCTCACAGGAGACCCCTGCCCCTGTGTAAGAGAAAATGGAGCCAGCAAGAGAGTGGGCCCAGGAGACGTGTGTGAGAGAAAGGGAGCAGCTCTCCTTCCCTCACTAAAGCTTCCCTCATTAAATCCTCCAGCTGCCCAGCCAGCCCACCACTGCTGCGGCTCCGATGGGCCTGGGTGGGTCGTGGGAAACACATGCACAGAGACTTAGCAGCCTCCCTGAGTGTGTGCCCCTGGACCCACCTGGGGCGGCCAGCTGGTCCCATCCCCACATTAGCTGCGATGGGCCTGGGTGGGTTTGAAGGAGGCTTAGCAGCCTCCATGCTTGTGTGCTCTGGGACCCACCCAGGCCCATGGCAGCCCCTGGGCCGGCTGGTCCCGCTCCCACTGCGATGGGCCTGAGTGGCTCTCACGGAGGCTTAGCAGACTCCGTGCGTGTGTGCCCCAGGACCCATCCAGGCCGATCACAGTCCCTGGGCTGACTGGTCCCGCTTCCCCTGCGATGGGCCTGAGTGGGTCGCTCTGAGGAAGCCTCCGTGCATGTGTGTCCCGGGACCCACCCAGGCCCATCGCAGCCCCTGGGCTGGCTGGCTGCTCCCTCCCTCGGCTGCCGCCTCTATTCGTGGCAGAGGCCTCCAGTCTGCCCGGCTAGGCCGTAGTCTGTGGCTTCTTCCCGGCTCCCGCCATCTTGACTGGACTATTTTGCATACCTTCACTCTGATTGGCTGGTGGGCATGGCTTACCCTGTCCCGAAGAAACGGTTAATTTTCCTATTTCGATTTTATTAGTTTAGACTAGGGGCCCGGTGCACAAATATTTGTGCACTCAGGGGAGGGGGGAAGTCCCTCAGTCCGGCCTGTGCCCTCTCACAGTATGGGACCCCTTGGGGGATGTCCACCTGCTGGTGTCCCTGGCCAGCCTGGGTGAGGGACTGATGGCTGTTTGCAGGCTGGGCAAGCCCCCCAGTGGGACCCCACACCCTATGGGTGTGTGGCCAGCCTGGGTGAGGGGCTGAGGGCCGTTTTCAGGCTGCCCACAGCCCCTTCAGGATTCGGGTCCTTACTAGGGTGCCTGGCCAGCCTGGTTGAGGGGCTGAGGGCTGTCTGTGTACAGGTTGGCCATAGCTCCCATTGACCTAAGGTCCCAGTGAGGCTGGCTGGAAGTAGGTTTCTGGGGTTTGTTTATCTTCTGTAATCGAAACTTTGTTGTCTTGAGCGGAGGCCATAGCCTGCCTAGGCAGGCAACGAAGCCTGTTTGCTTCAGCTCCATGGCTTCTATAATTGAAACTTTGTTGCTTTGAGCAGAGGACACAGCTGACCAAGGCAGGCAGTTTCCTCCATCGCTGGCCTCCTGTTTGCTCTAGCTCCATGGCTGCCGGCTGCCATCTTGGCTGGGTTAATTTCCATATTTTTGCTCTGATTGGCTGGTAGGCGTGGCTTGGCTGGTGGACGTGGCTTAGGTAAGGGTCAATTTGTATATTACTCTTTTATTAGATTAGATTAGAAGTCCAGTGCATGAATTTGTGCACAAGTGGGGACTGGCTGTCCAGGCCTCAATTGGTAGATTGGGGTTTGGCCTGTTGGGCGGGCACAGCAAGAGGTTGGCTGGCCAGCCCACCCTGATTGGGGCCAATCAGGGCCAGGCTGGCTCAGGGGAGTGGCTGCAGGTGAGTAGCCAGTGGGCCCCTCCCCTGATTGGGATAGGGGGCTGATTTGGGGTGAGGTCAGCCATAGGGAGGGGCTGTGGGCAGTGGGCCAGCCAGCCCTGCCCCTGAATGGGGTGGGGGTGCTGATCGGGGGTCAGTGGCCTGGGAAGGGGCCATGGGAGGTTGGCCAGCCAGCCCCACCCCAAATTGGTGGGGGCTCAATTGAGGTGGAGTTGGCTGGGGGCAGGGGCTATAGGCTGAGTGGGGTGGTTGGGGCCCATCAGGGGCAGGGCTGTCTAGGGGAAGAGGCTACAGGTGATTGGATGACTGGCCCTGCCCTGATTAGGGTGGGGGGGCTGATCTAGGGTGGGGCTGGGTGGCAGGAGCAGTTGCAGGAGGTTTGCCAGTGGACCTGCCACCTATTGAGGTAGGAGGGGTGATCAGGTGTGGGGCCAGCTGCGGAGAGGGCCTTCAGTAAGTTGGCTGGCCAGCCCTACCACCTATTGGGGTGGGGGACAATTAGGTGAGAGGGCAGCCGGGGGGGCGCTGCAGGCTGATGGGTGGTGGGGCCCCATCTGGGGCAGGGCCAGCTGGAGCAAGGGGCTGCAGAAGATTGGCCAGCTGGCCCCACATCCTATTGGGGTAGGAGGGGAGATCAGTGGTGGGGCTGGCTGGGGGGAGAGGCTGCAGGCCGATCAGGCTGGTAGGGGCCCATAGGGAGCGGGACCAGCCAGAGGAGGGCCTACAGGAGGTTGGCTGGTGGCCCTGCCCCCTATTGGGGGGGATCAGGGGAGGGGACTGGCCAGGGGTAGAGGCTGCAGGCCATTCAGGGGCAAGGCAGGGTGAGGGGAGGGGCTGCAGAAGGTTGGCCTGCTGGCCCCACTCCCCCCATCGGGCCAGTTCACTGGTCGCAGTGGGCATCATAGCGACCGGTTCTTCCAGTCATTATGATATTTCAGTTGCTGGCTTTTTATATATATATTAGGGGTGTGATGCACGAAATTTGTGCACAGGGGGAGGGGTTCCTCAGCCCAGCCTGCCCCCTCTCACATATTGGGAGCCCTCAGGGGGTGTCCTACTGATGGCTTAGGTCCGCTCCCTGCTCCCCTAAGGGAGCAGGCCTAAGCCACAGTCTGGCCTCCCTTTGTGGGAGGTGACCAGGCTAATCAGGGGAAGCCACCAGCTCCATCACCCCACTGCTGCAGCCACTGGCAGTCACCTCAGCCACCAAGGTGTTTTCATCAATATGGACTCCAGTTCCTTCACCATGAAGAAATTACAACTTTCTTTAAGCATTTTCAAGATGTGTCTTTCATAGGATAAGACATTTCTTTCTTTCTTTTCTATCCTCACCTGAGGATATATTTCCATTGATTTTTAGAGAATGTGGAAGAGAAGGGGAAAACAGAGAGAAACACCAAGTGAGAGGAACACTTTGATTGGTTGCCTCCTGCATGAGCCCTGACCTGGGCCCTGGCTAGGAAGGAGCCTGCAACCTAGGTACATGCCCTTGGTCAGAATTGAACTCAGATCCTGCAGTCAGCAGGCTGAGGCATTATGCACTGAGCCAAACCGGCTAGGGCAGGATATGACATTTCTTAGCCCTCTAGCAGTGGACCTTCATTTTTTTTCTCCAGGAGTGTGGTGGAAAAACCCTAGATTGCCTTTTTGGATTCTTATTACCCAAGTTACTAAGAATATTACCAGTGGCATACAGGGAGCTTATCCAATGAGCAGTCAGAAAAGGTGTTTCCTCTATAGTTTACTCTGATCACCGGCTCCACCCCTGCCCCTCCAATCCCAGCTCCACACCTGCTCAGGCCTGTAACCTCTGGCCAAGGATGCAGGCCTGGGCAGAAGACCCCCAAACCCCTTCAATCACCGGCTTCACAGAGCCAAGGCCTCTGTGATCACCAGCTGTGATCCTGCCCCCTACCATCACTGGCTCTGCCCCTGCCCCACTGTCAGTCTCTGGCCAAGGCTGTAGGCCTGGGCAGGGGACCTCCAGACCCCTGCTTTTCCAGCTCCACTGGTGCCCAGACTGCTCTGATCACCAGCTCTGCCCTTGCTCCCTCCAATCACCAGCTCCGCCCTTGCCCATGCCTGAGGCCTCTGGTGAAGGCCTCTGGCCTGGGCAGGGGACCCCCCAATCCCCTCCGATCACCTGTTACACCCCTCGGGCCCCCCACCTCCCCTGCCATCTGCCTGGCTAACAGGCCTGACCACTTCAGCGGTGGGGCCGAGCCCGACTGGGCATTGCCATCTTGTGGCCATGGGGGAGGCCATCTTGTGGCAATGGGTGTGGCCATCTTTGTGATGGAGTGATGCCTAATTTGCATATCACTTTTTTATTAGATAGCATAGGTTAGAAAAGAAAGACTATAAATATCACATGATCTCACTCATTTGTGGAATATAATGAACAATATAAACTGATGAACAAAAATAGATCCAGAGACATAGATGCATCAAACAGACCATCAAACCTCAGAGGGAAGGCAGGGGTAGGAGTGGGGGTAAGAGATCAACCAAAGGACTTGTATGCATGCATATAAACAGAACCCATAAGCTCAGACAGTGGGAGTGAGGGCATATGCGGGGGGTGGGGGGGTGAGGAGGGGTGTGGGAACAGCTGGGGAGAGATTAAAGGGGGAAAAAGGGAACATATGTGATACTTGAAACAATAAAAAATTTTAGAAAAGAAACAGGTTAGTACATTTGGGAAGAAAAATGCATGTAATTTAAGGACTGGAGACTTTACCTTGTGAGAAACTGGATTGCTGATTAAACTACAAGTTAGAAAGGTAGAATGAAGGCCTATCTAATGAGTAGAAGCCTTAGAAAGTCTTCACATCTGAGTAAAAAACAAAGTTGAATAAATCAATGAAGGAAAAAAAATAGTTATGTTCTGGAAAAAAAGCAAAGCACTTTTTAACCAAAGTACAGGAAGAAAAGGTATGACATGTTATGTGTGTTCACAAGTTGTAAGAAAACTAGCTGTTTTTTAGTGGAAATGTGGGTGAATTTCTCAAAACATAGCTTTTCAGACTGAGTATGACCTCAGGAGGGCTTTAGATTTCATTTCCCTGCTTAGACACAAAATGACTCTCTTTGATGCAGTTTACTAAGAAAAGGATTGAAAAGTTGTTTTTTTTTTTTTAAAACCCCAAACTTGTCAAATATGTAATACTAGAGGCCTGGTGCACAAAATTCATGCACAGATTGGGTCCCTAGACCTGGCCGGCTCTCAGGGCCAATTGGAGCCTTCTGGCGGCTGGCTGGGGGCCTTTCTTCCTCGCTATGGGCCGCTGGCCAGGGGCTTCCTTCATTCCATGCTCGCCCCTGGTGGTCAGCACATGTCATAGTGAGTGATCAAACTTCTGGTCTCCCGGTTGAACTCCTGAGGGGACAGTTTGCATATTAGCCTTATATATAGAGAGAGATTGGTGAATAGCATTTAATTGACAATTTGTTATGAAAATGTATTTTCTAGTATGCAATGATATTCTGAATTTGAATTAAAAAAGGATAAGGCTAAAAATCAACAATGTAACACCTACCTCAAGAAAGTTACAAAACGGCAAATAAATTCCAAGAAAGGAGGTAGAGAGAAGTAAAACCAGGAATGAATGAACAGGCAATTGAGAATACCAACAAAGCTAAAATTTGATTCTTTGAAAGGGATGAAATTGATGTATCTGCAGACAAACTAATAATAAAAACAGAGAAGGCATACATTGTAAGTATCAGTAACAAAAAGGAACATCAATACAGAATCTATAAATATTAAAAAGAGAACAAGAAGATATTAACAATAAAATTGATAATTCCTATGAAACAAAAAATATGTAAAAATACAACTTACCCAAACCAATTTCAAGAAAATACACAAAATCTCAATAATCTTATCTTAACTAATAAAAGTGAAATATTAAAATTAACCGTTTCTCCGGGACGGGGTAAGCCATGCCCACCAGCCAATCAGAGCTGCTGTATACAAATTAGCCAAGATGGCGGAGGCCGCAGCCCCGGTGTGCGGCTTCTCCAGCCTCTGCCATCTGGGGCTGCGGCCTCCACCATCTTGGGAGCCTCCCGCCTGGGAAGGCATCCAGCGCCTTGGGCCTGCGGATGCCTTCCCAGGTGGGAGCCTGGAGTGGAGGAGGCGGGGACCAGGCGACTGGACCCCGCGGCCCCCGCCCGGGAGGCTGTGGGGTGGCCGGTGCCACCGCAGCCTTGGCTTCCCGGGCGGGAGCCTTCCGGGGTGCGGGACGAGGCGGGTGGCCCGTAGGGTCAGTGGGAGCTGTGGTCGGCCTGAAAACTGCCCTCAGCCCCTCACCCAGGCTTGCTACACCCCCTGGGGTGAGGGTCTCTACTGGGGAGCTTGGCCAGTTTGCAAACAGACATTGGCCCCTCACCCAGGCTGGCCAGGCACACCAGCAGGTGGACATCCCCAGAGGGGTCCCAGACCGGGAGAGGGCACAGGCCGGGCTGAGGGACGCCCCCCTCCCCCCCCCCCCCCCCCCCGTGCACAAATTTTTGTGCACCAGGCCCCTAGTGAATAATAAAGTAATTGGAATTTGTTAATGTCTCTCAATTCTTCACAATGAATTCTACCTAATACTTAAGGAAAAATAACACACTAATCTTATTTGAACTCTTCCAGCAGTTAGAAGAGGAAGGATTGACACATTTCCCTACTTGTCTTATGAGGCCATTGCAAACTTGATACTAAATCCATCAAGGACATTACAAGAAAGGACTGCCATAGACCAAATCTGTTGTGAATTTTTCAAAAATATTATGGAAAATATTAGCAATATAAATACAGAGTTTATAAGGAAAATATATTACAAAAAGTTTGATTTAGTATAGGAATGGAATAATAGTTTAACTTAAAAAGCAATAACATAATTAATCCCATTAACAGAAAAATAGGATACATGATCATCACAATAGAGTTATAAAAAATATTTAATAAAATTCCATACTTAATTCACATGCAAAACTCTTAGACAGCTAGGATTAAATGAAAATTACTTAATCTGACAAATATTTTAAAAAACTTTCAACACATGACGTATCAGTGGTGAAATACTGAAAGATTCTGAGACCAGAAATTAGGCTGTGTTGTCTGTATTTCAATTTCTAATCAACCTTCTACTGAATATTTCCAGACAATAAATTAAGGCAAGAAAAAAAATAGATCTTACAAACAATGAAAAGGAAGAAATTTATGTTTCATTATTTACACATAACACAGTTGTGCCTTTAGAAATTCTGAAAGCATTTACAAGTAATTTATTTGGCAGATGTAAGTTCAGTATAAGTATCGGTCGGGGTTCTCCAGAGAAACAGAATGAATTGGATATATAGGAAGGAATTTTTTTAAATTTAAATTCTTTATCGTTTAAAGTGTTACATATGTTTCCTTTTCCCCCATTGACCTTTCCCTGTCCACTCCTACCCCCCAGCATATGTCCTCACCTCCCTAGTGTCTATGTCCATTGGTTATGCTTAGTGCATGCATACAAGTTCTTTGGTTGGTCTATTTCCCCCCACCGATCCCTCTGAGGTTTGATGGTCTGTTAGATGCTTCTATGTCTCTGTATGTATCTATTTTTGTTAATCAGTTTATGTTGTTCATTATATTCCACAAATGAGTGAGATCATGTGATATTTATCTTTCTCTGACGGACTTTTTTCCCTTAGCATAATGCTCTCCAGGTCCATCCATGCTGTTGCAAATGGTAAGAGTTTTTTCTTTTTTACAGCAGTGCAGTATTACATTGTGTAGATGTACCACTGGTTTTTAATCCACTCATCTGCTGATGGGCACTTAGGCTGTTTCCAAATATTAGCTATGGTGAATTGTGCTGCTATGAACATAGAGGAGCATATATCCTTTCTGATTGGTGTTTCTGGTTTCTTGGGATATATTCCTAGAAGTGGGATTACTGGGTCAAATGGAAGTTCCATTTTTAACTTTCTGAGGAAACTCCATACTGTTCTCCATGATGGCTGCACCAGTCTACATTCCCACCAGCAGTGCATGAGGGTTCCCTTTTCTCTGCATCCTCTCCAGCACTTGTCATTTGTTGACTTGTTGATGATAGCCATTCTTACAGGTGTGAGATGGTTCCTCATTGTCGTTTTGATTTGCATTTCTCAGATGCTTAGGGACTTTGAGAATTTTTCATATGTCTCTTGGCCTTCTGTATCTCCATTTTTGAAAACTGTCTATTTAGGTATGAAGGGATTTTTAAATAAGAAATTTCCTTGGGCAATTAGGAAGATTGAAAAGTTGCAAGGTCTGCTATCGGCAAACTGGGTGGAGACTCAGGGAAGATGGTTGTAATTCAGACTGAGTCCAAAGAGCTGAGAATAAGGTCAGGCAAGAGCAGGAGAAGATTGATGTCCTAACTCAAGTTATTATGCAGGAATGGCTGAATTTTTCCTTCCTCTGGCTTTTAATATATATATTTCAGAGAGGAAGGGAGGGAGGGAGGGAGGGAGGAAGAGAGAGAGAGAGAGAGAGAGAGAGAGAGAGAGAGAGAGAGAGAGAGAAGAGAGAAGAGAAACATCAATGATGAGAGAATCATTGATAAGCTACCTCCTGCACACCCCACACTGGGGACAGAACCCATAACCCTGACATGTGACCTTGACTGGAACTGAACCTTGGACCCTTAAGTCCACAGTTCGATGCTCTTTCCACGGAGCCAAACTAGCTAAGGCTGACTTTTTGTTTTATTCAGGCCCTCAATGGGTTGGATAATGCCATCTCATGCTAGAGTGGACAAACTGCTTTATTGGTCCCCCTATTCAAATTATAGTTTCATCCAGAAACACCTTCACGGACACAACCAGAAATAATGTTTAGCCAAATATCTGGCAACCCTTAATACAGTCCACTTGACACATAAAATTAGACATTAATATATGTAAATAAAAAGTGATTTGTAAGCGTTAGCAACAAGCAGAATATAAAATGGAAATAATATTGGCATTAGTTTAAAAATCATCAAATATTGAGGATTAAAATGAACAAAAGATGTGTAAGACTGCACAAAGAAAGCTACAGAAATATTGAAAGAAATTAGCATAGAGCTAAATAAAAAGAGAATTCCACACTGGGTATGGATTGGAAGACTCTGCATTTTACTTTATTTTGATTATAAGAGAAGTTTATTTTAGAAAATGTTAATAATACAGAATATAATATAAACTACAATATAACCTTGCCACCCCAAAACGTATTTATCATTTTCAGCTCTTTAGCAATGGTTTTCATATATGTATATTCAGTTACTTTCATCATTTGACAGTGCCGTAAGCTCTCATGTCATTAACAGTTTTCTATAGCATCATTAGATTTTATTTATTTTTCTTATCTTTTAAAATTTTTTCCATCACCATTTACTCCCTCATACTCTCTTACACCTTTCCCCTTTTCCCCTATCTCCAAACTGTTGTCCATGTCATGAGTTCTTTCTTTTTTTGCTCAATTACTTCGCCCCCATCCACCAGAGAAATATTTGTGTGGATCTCTTTTTGTACTCTTCTATTCTGCTGTTAGATTTTTGTATATTTGTAATAATAGGAAATTGGTTTAATTATTATCACTTTGTAAAATATCTTGATTTCTATAAATCATCAAACTTTGTTTTTCTACAAGATTTTCCATGCATTTTAAATATGTTCATTTTCCCCTAACTTGACCTCTGATTCTAAATAATAATTTCAGTTTGTTTATTTTTTATAGAAAGTAACTGGATTCTAAATCTTACATAGAATTTCAAATGGCAACAGCATGAACATTTCTGTCAACAATAATTTGTAATTTTCAGTGTACAGTGCTGCACTTCTTTGGTTAAAATTATTACTACTTTGGCCAGCATGGCTCAGTGGTTGAGCATCAGCCTATGAACCAGGAGATCAGGGTTTGATTCCCAGTCAGGACACATGCCTGGGTAGCGGGCTCTATCCCCAGTGTGGGGTGTGCAGAAGGTAGCCAATCAGTAATTCTCTCTCATCACTAATATTTCTATCTCTCTATCCCTCTTGGTTTTTTCTATGAAATCAATAAAAATATATTTAAAAAAATTATTCCTACTTTATTATTTTTGATGCAATTTTACATGGAATTGTTTTCCTTAATGTCATTTTCAAATTCTTCATTGCTAGTATAGAGAAATGCAGCTGATTTTTACGTATTGATATTCCATCCTATAAGTTGCTAAACTCATTTATTAGCCTTAATAGCCATCTGTGAGTAGGTATAGTTTTACTTTTTCCTTTCCAATTAGGATACATTTTATTTCTTTTTCTTGCCTAATTGCTCAAGCTAGAACTTCTAATACAATGTTGAATGGGAAGGAGATTATATCGGTATCACAGTTGCATATCACATCTCTCCTTTTTGTCCCCCAATTTCAACAACTAAAATTTGGCATCCCCTTGAACAAAAATGGACATGGACAACAGTTTGGAGATAGGGGAAAAGGGGGAAAGGTGTAAGAGGGTATGAGGGTATGAGGGTATGGAGCAGTGTTATCTGTCACCATATGCACAGGAAACCAGAAATCTTCACCATTCCTTGCACTGGATAATATGCAGACAGACCACAGAATGAGTGGTTGAACCAGCTGGAAATTGTGAACTAGCCTCAGCCTCTTTTGGACACTGTCAGGTAATACCTGGAGACTATTGATTTGGTGAGACCCCAATGGAGAGAGTCTTTGTAGGAACCCAGGTTCCCGAAGATGTTTCAGCACTTCACTGGAGAATTTTCCCTCCAAATAAAATAACAGTTAAATGCATTGGAGTGGGCAAGGGGAGCCTTACCTGCATTGCTCCTCTCACAAGGTGCAGCTGAGCTAGCCAGCAGTGACCTTTCCCATGAGGGAAAGTGAGTGGTAAGTGAGTGCTGCTCTCCTGGTGTGTAGGAGAAACTCATTTCTTTCCCACAGTACCCAGAGTTCTGAAGTGGGACTTATATAACTAGGGGGAGGAAGGAGATCAAGAAAGAGGCAGACAAAATATCGAAGTTCACTAAAGAGACACAATTTTCCCTGAGTCCATTCTAAACTCCAGGAAGAAGCCTGTCCATGAACTCACTGAAGGTCCCCCCGACGTGGCCTGAGAGCACTCTCTGGTATAAGTCCTCAAAAGAAACCCAGCCCCAATCTTTTAAAATCTACTTTTAAAAAATACTTATTTACTAAATTGATTTGGGTGACACTGGTTGATATATACATACTAGAGGCCTGGTGCACTCGGGGGGATCCCTCAGCCTGGCCTGTGCAGTCTGGGACCCATCGGGAGATGTCCACTTGCTGGCATGCCTGGCCAGCATGGGTGAGGGGCTGATGGCTGTTTCAGGCTTCCCACAGCCATTCAGGGTTTGGGTCCCTACTGGGGTACCTGGCCAGCCTGGGTGAGGGGCAGAGGGCCGTTTCGGGCTGCCCACAGCTCCCATTGACCCAACATCCCATCAAGGCTGGCTGGAATCAGGTTTCTGGGGTTTGTTTATCTTCTATAATTGAAACTTTGTTACCTTGAGCCGAGGACTAGGCAGTCAACGGAAGCCTCCTGTTTGCTTCAGCTCCGTGGCTTCTATAATTGAAACATTGTTTCTTGAGCAGAGGCCTGCGGGCATAGTCAGGCAGTTGCAAGGGAAGCCTGCTGTTTACTCTAGTTCTCTGGCTGCTGGCCTCCATCTGGACTGGGTTAATTTGCATACAGCTGCTCTGATTGGCCGAGAAGTGCAGCTTGCTGGTGGGTGTGGCTTAGGTGTCTCGGAGTGATGGTCAATTTGCATATTACTCTTTTATTACATTAGATAGTTTTCAGCTGTGGGTTTCTATGTTGCAAGATCTGTATAATGCACTGTTTGCCCACCACTCAAAGTCAAATCTTCTCCTGACACCATATATTAGGACCCCCTTCTCTCCCCACTCCTTTTCCTCTAGCAGCCACCAACTGCTGTTTGTGTTCATGAATTTCAGTTTTATATCCCACATATGAGTGAAATAATATAATTCTTAGCTTTCTCTGACTGACATAGCATAATATTCTCAAGGTCAATACATAGTGTTGCAAATGGCACTATTTCATGTTTTCTTGTGGCTGAGTAGTATTCCATTGTGTATGTGTATCACATCTTCTTTATCCAGTCCTCTATCACTGGACACTTTGGTTGTTTCCATGCCTTGACCACCGTAAATAATGATGCAGTGAACATAGAGGTCCATACATCCTTCCAAACACATGATTTTGAGCTTTTCTGGAATATACCCAGGAGAGGAATTGCTGGGTTATATGGTAGCTCTATTCTCAATTTTTTGAGGAATCGCCAGACTGCTCTTCATAGTGGTTGTACAGTCTACATTCCCAGCAGCAGTGAATGAGGGTTCCCTTTTCCTCACAACATCTCCAACACTTGTTATTGCATGTCTTGTTGATAATGGCCACTCTAACAGGTGTGAGGTGGTATCTCATTGTAGTTTTGACTTGCATTTCCCTAATTGCCAGTGAGGTTGAACATCTTTTCATATATCTACTAGAGGCCTGGTGCACAAAATTTGTGCACTTGGGGTTGGGGGACTCTCAGTCCAGCCTGTGCCCTCTCACAGTCTGGGAGCCCATGACGGATACTGATGGCTTAGGCCCACTCTCCAGAGCCATCAGTCAGACATCCTTAGCACTGCTGCAGAGGTGGGAGAAGCTTCTGTGTCACTGCCACTGCTCTCACCAGTCATGAACCCAGCTTCTGGCTGAGCAGACTCTCCATGCGGGAGTGCACTGACCACTAGGGGGTAGCTCCTGCATTAAGCGTCTGCTCCCTGTGGTCAGTGCACATCATAACGACAGGTCGTTCTGCCATTCAGTTGATTTGCATATTAACCTTTTATTATATAGGATTGGCTGTTCGTATGTTTTCTTGGAACAGGTGTATTTTCAAGCCTTCTGCCCAATTCTTGATTGGGTGGTTTGTTTATTTGGTGTTGATTTTTGTGAGTTCTTTATATATTTTGGAAATTAAATCTTTGTTGGAGCTACTGTTTGCAAATACCTCCCATCTGATTGGCTGCCTCTTTGTTTTGTTGTCAGTTTCTTTTGCTGTGCAGAAGCTTTTTAGTTTATATATTCCATTCACTTACTTTTGCCTTTACTCTCCTTACCTTTGTGGTTACGTTCAAAATGTTCTCTATTACCAAGGTCCATAAGTTTGGTATCTATATTTTCTTCAATGTAACTTATTATTTCAGGAATATATTTAGATCTTTGATCCATTTTGAATTAATTTTTGTACATGGGGGAAAACTGTAATCTAGTTTCATTTGTTTGTATGTGGCTTTCCAGTATTCCTAGCACCATTTTTGAAGAGGCTATCTTTACTCCATTGTGTATTTCTGGCTCCTTTGTCAAAATTATCTGTCCATATACATTTGGTTTCATAGCTCAGCTCTCTATTCTATTCCATTGATTTGTGTGTCTGTTATCTGTCAGTACCATGCTGTTTTGATGATCATAGCTCTGCAGTATAATTTGAAGTCAGATAGTGTGATACCTCCAGCTTTGTTCTTTTTTCTCAGGATTGCTTTGTCTATTTGGAGTCTTTTGTGATTCCAGACAAATATGATGGCTTATAATTCTGCGTCTTTAAAAAATGACGTTTGGATTTTGATGGGGATTGCATTAAATCTGTATATTGCTTTGGGTAATATGACCATTTTAGTTAGGTTGATTCTTCCAATCCATAAACATAGCATATTTTTCCATTTTGTTGTGCCTTTTTCAATCTCTTTTAATAATACTTTATAATTTCCAGTATATAGGTCTTTCACGTCCTTTGTTCAGTTTATTCCTACGTAATTTATTCTTTTGGTTGCAATTGAAAAATGATTTTTTAAAAATTTATTTTTCTGAAGTTTTGTTGTTAGTATATAGGAAGGCAGTAGATTTTTGCACATTGACATTGTGTCCTGCAACTTGATTGTATTTGTTTATTGTTTCTAATAGTTTTTTTTTTTTGGTAGAGTCTTTAGGCTTTTCTATATACAGCATCATGTCATCCACAAAAAGTGAGAGTTTTACTTCTCTATTCCTTCTTTGGATGCTCTTACTTTATTTCTCTTGCCTTTTTGCTCTGGCTAGGACTACCAGCACCATGTTGAATAAGAATGGTGAGTTAATATCATTGTCTTATTCCTGATCTTAGAGGAATAGTTTTCATGTTTTCGCCATTGAGTATTATATTAGACTAGAGGCCTGGTGCACAAAAATTTGTACACTGGAGGGGGGTGTTTCTCTGCCTGGCCTGTGTCCTCTTGTAGTTTGGGACCCCTTAGGGGTTGTCCACCTGCTGGCGTAGGCCTGCTCTCTGGGGGTATCGGGCCTAAGCTGGCAGTCAGACATCCCTCTGGCAGCCTGGGAGGCCTTGGGGGATGTCCACTTGCCAGCGGGGAGCAGGCCTAAACTGCAGTGGGACATCCTTCAGGCTGCTAAGGAGGCGAGAGAGGCTCCCACCACCACCACCATACTGGCAGCCGCCAGCCTGGCTTGTGGCTGAGCACAGCTCTCCCTGAGGGAGTGCACTGACCACCAGGGGGTAGCTTCTGCATTGAGTGTCTGCTCCCTGGTGGTCAGTGTGTGTCATAGTGACCAGTCATTCCCAGTCATTCTGCTGTTAGGGTCAATATGCATATTACCTTTTCATTATATAGGATACAGGCCTGGTGTATGGGTGAGAGCTGGCTGGTTTGTCCTGAAGTATGTCCCAGATCAGGGTGGGATTCATGCTGGGGAGCCTGGCCAGCCTGGGTGAGGGGCTGATGGCTGTTTTCAGACTGGCCACACCCCTTTCAGGGTGGGGGTCCCCGCTGGAGTACTTGGCCAGCTTGGTTGAGGGGCTGAGGGCCGTTTTCAGGCTGACTATACCCTATTCAGGGAGGGCGGTCCTGCTGGGATGCCTGGCCAGCCTGGGTGAGTGACTAATGGCTGTTTGAAGGCTGGCCACAGCCCCTTCATGGTGGGGGTCCCCACTGGGATTCCTGGCCAGCCTAGGTGAGGGGCTGATGGCTGTTTGCCCTTTATCAGGCCACAGTGCCTTCAGTGTGGGGGTCTCTGCTAGGGTGCCAAGCAGCCTAGGTGAGGGGTTGAGGACCATTTTCAGGCTGTCCACACCCCTTTCAGGGTGGAGGGGGGTTCTACTGGGATGCCTGGCCAGCCTGGGTGAGGGGCTGATGGATGTTTGCAGAGGCAACCAAGCCTCCTGCTTGCTCCAGCTCCATGGCTGCCAGCCATCATCTTGGTTGGGTTTATTTGCATATAGTCACTCTGATTGGCTGATGGATGTGGCTTTGGGTAGCGAAGTGACACCAATTTGCATGTTTCTCTTTTATTAGTGTAGATGAGGTTTATGATACATGTCCTTTATTATGTTGAAACTAGGGGCCCGGTGCACAAAAATTTGTGCACTCGGGGTGGAGGGAGTCCCTCAGCCCGGCCTGTGCCCTCTGACAGTCTGGGACCCCTCAATGGATGTCCTATGATGGCCCCAGCCTGCCAGGCGCCTTCTGTGTGTGTGTGTTTGTGTGTATGTGTGTGTGTGTGTGGCCACTGGGGACCTGCCCCCAGCCGCATCTGAGGCGCGGAGCAGTCCTCCTGTGTGTGTGTCTACCTGCTGGGGGCCTGCCCCAGGCACACCGTGGAGGCTTGGAGCAGGCACCCCCTCTATGTTGATCTCTCAGC
>PVJC01035940.1:0-17991 GCA_004026665.1 Murina feae | reverse complement strand
GCCTAGAAAAAAGAATTAAAAAGCAGGAGGAGAGCCTAAGAGAACTTTGGGACAACACAAAACAAAACAACATACGCATAATAGGGGTGCCAGAAGGAAAGGAAACTGAGCAAGGAATAGAAAACTTGTTTGAAGAAATAATGACAGAAAACTTCCCTGAAATAGGGAAGAAAAAACCCATGCAAATCCAAGAAGCTCATAGAGTTCCAATCAAAATGAACCCAAAAAGACCAACGCCAAGGCACATTATAATTAAATTGGCAAACACCAATGACAAAGAAAGAATCTTAAAAGCGGCCAGAGAGAGACAGAAAGTTACCTACAAAGGCTCCCCAATCAGACTAGCGACTGATTTCTCAACAGAAATACATCAGGCAAGAAGGGAATGGAATGAAATATACAAAGTCATGCAAAGGAAGGGTCTGAATCCAAGAATACTATACCCAGCAAGGCTATCAATCAAAATTGAGGGTGAAATTAGGAGCTTCACAGACAAAAAAGGACTAAGGGAGTTTGCTATTACCAAACCAGCAATGCAAGAAATGTTAAAGGGCCTACTGTAAAAAGTAAAAATAGGAAACGAAGAAGGAACACAAGGGTAAAGAATAAAAATGGCGACAAACAAGTATTTATCAATAATAACTTTAAATGTAAATGGATTAAATGCTCCAATCAAAAGACATAGGGTAAATGAGTGGATAAAAAAAAACCCAAGTGACAGAGAAAGCTATATCCAATTTCATGGCCGATTCCATGGCCAGGATCAAGAATAGAAAATAAAACTGTCTCTAGAAAAATCAGGTAGCCTGAAGTATATTTCATGAAAGTATGTATGAGAATAAAATTTTTCTGTATATTAGTACTACCAAAAAGGAAAAATTTTTTCTTAAATCACTATTTGAAATTGTAACACAGCGAAATAATCTCCTCTCTCAAATATTCTGAATGCTCCTTCCAAACTGTCTAAGATAAGCTACCTGGTGAACAAGAAGTCTCACATCTGTCTCTCTCTGACTCACTAGGTCCACTTGGAATTGAAATATGGCGGGCAAGGTGGGAGCCAGATATGCCATCTCCACAGAAAGGGTCACAAGTTTTCATCTGCATAGTTAATTGAGTTTTTGCTTGGAAAACAGATAAAAACGGGAAAATTCCTAGCTGTTCCACATCAGCAAGTATAATGTAACAATGCCACAATCTGTTTGAAAATCTGTTCATATTAGGGCATAAGGCAGAGCCTCTGCCAGTGCCATCCTCATTTTCTCAAGCACAATAATATACTGAAGAACTGCACTCTGAAGTTCCCCTGAACCATAACATACCATATACCCATTGTTTCTCTGCTCGATTTAAGCCATATTTCTTGGCTATTTAAATAATATGAATTTAAATATTGGTATAATACAATGAACTATATAACTAAATTGCCAAAAAGTTAGTAATGTTTTTAAAAAGTAATATATCAGTTACCTAAAGTGTTAAGATGTTTCCTTGGTCTAGCAGTGTTATGAATTGGCCAACAACTTTGGCATATACAAAGGGCCACGGGCTGATCTCTTTGAACCTAGCACGCAAATATCCTTTCAAGCTCCTCGTATACCTACAGTAGGCACTGGCATTGACAGAAACCTATAGACATGTGCCCCCAAATCTCAGAAATCCAAAATAAATAAGTAAATAAATGGCTGCTTTGGAATTCATTGAGTTATATTTAGAAGGACAAAAATAGTCATTTCATAAAATATTGAAATAAGATATGCTATTGACATATTAAGGTAACTCAGTGTCATGTTGGTAAATGTTTAATAACTGGCTTGGAGGAAAGGGAGCAAATCCTGGTTTGTAGCATTTGCCAATCTTTGTGGTATAAATACTCCACCATGACAGACTTCAAGCTAATTTCACTGAATGCAAAGTGAGGAAGAGAAGCACAAGTCTGAGCTTGAGCACAAGCTGGTACAAGCATCCCACTGGAAATATGACATATATGACCATAGCTAACTTCAACTCTATAAGATAAGTTAATCAAATTTCTGGGATGTACATGTATGTTATATTTTTTATTGAGCACTAATTGACATAACATTCTATTAATATCAGGTGTGTAATGTAATGATTCAATATTTATATATACTACAAAATGAGCACCACAATAAGTCCAGTTTACATCCATCACTAGACATAGTTACAATTTCTTTCTTGTGACTAGAGCTTTCATGATCCACTTTCCTAGTGATTTTTAAATATGCAATACAGTATTATTAACTACATTCAGGCTGCACATTATATCCCTGTGATGTATTCATTTTATAAATGGAAGTTTGCACCTTTTGACCTCCTTCACCCATTTTGGCAATTGCCAACCTTTTGTCTTAGGCAACCACCAATCTATATTTTTATATCCATGAGCTCATTTTTTATTTTAGATTCCACATATAAATGAGATCATATGGTATTTATCTTTTTCTGTCTGACTTATTTCACTTAGCATAATGTCCTCAAGGTCCTTCCATATTGTTCTAAATGGCAAGATTTCATTTTTTATGGCTTATCAATATTCTATTGAATATATATATATATATATATATATATATATATATATATCACATTTTCATTCTGAAGCTATCTTTTAACCTGTAGAAATACATTTCCAACTGAAAAAAGATATGATCTTTAGGATATAGAAGACATTACTTATCATCAAATATTTCCAATTTCTTAATATTGAGAAAATCAACAAATGCATTTTCCTTCATAGGACTCTTTCTATGTTCATACTCAATTCAAATTAAATGCTTATTGTAAGTGTCCAGAAAAGTGAAAAGGAAAAGAAACCAAACAGACACAACATTTTAATACTGATTTTAACAAAAATTAACTTAAGGCCACTTGTTAGTAAAGGAGGAGGATGGTTAGGATAAACTCAAACATATTTCCCATTGCAGAACTCGTGTACCCTGTCTCGAAATAGAGGTGTGGGTGTGTGTTTGCATTGTTTTTTAGAGCGGGAAGTATTGTTTGGCAATAATAGGAATTAAGGAGGGGGGATCAAAAGCCACCTTTTTGTGGAATTTTCCACAAAGAGGGACTTTCTCCAAAGCTTAACTTTAGAAGGCAAACTAACAGAAGGAAAATAAACTTATCAAACTGGAAGTTCAACAGAAGGGGGAAAACAAGAGCAGCAACAGCTCCAGCACTTCAACACAACTGTAGCCAAGAAATAAAGGAGTAACAAAAGAGCAGACATATACCCAAGTTCTGAGTCTGACTGCAGCTGGAGCACTGAGGGGTCTGTGTCCCACTGCAGGGTCCTAATCGTGCAGCACAAAGGAAAAAGAACACAGAGAATTAACAGAGGGGAGGGGAACAAACCGCACCAAACTGTGTCATTCATCAAGGCCATGGCATGTACAACGCATACACAGAACATCTCCCACTTCGCCCCCCCACCCCCCACCCCGCCCACTCAGTGCAAGCAAGACCCTGTGAATATCAAGTGACAAGAGAAAGCAAGAAGCCAGCCTTTCCTTGGAACATATGTTTGATACTGGAAGCTAGGTTTGTTTTCAAGGAACGAAGCTCAGAGCTAAATATTCATAAAGCCCACCATTTTGTTTGTTTTGCTGTTCCTTACTGAAGCCTGATTGATGCGAGCACGCAGCCAACTTCAAGTATCTCTGACACCCCAGAGCCCAGCCACAGCTGGGAGCACCAGACTTCTCCCATGTAGAGATGAGAACCAAAAGCAAACATGCAAAAAACTGGGTCAGAGCAGGAGCATCTGGGGAGGTCAGGCCAGATGGAGCGTGGTTGCAGGGCCTGCTGACTAACTGGCTTCCTCGGGTCAGTGATTGCAAATATGATGCACTGGACTTCGAGGCGCGTGGGTCTTGTGGTGTTTTTTTCACTTGTATATCACACCAAGATGGTCACCAACTATGTCATTTGTCTCTAAGATGTCAGGGATATCTTACTCTTTTAAATACTACACAAGCAATAGCACAAAGTATCCAGTTACCCAGGCATTCATTTCTCCTTTGAAATAAGGGATGAAGAGCTGGTCTATGAAGAGAGTGCACACAAGGACCTCCCTTATGCAGGCCCTTTCCATTTCCTGCACAGAAGCAGGTGCAGGTGAATCAGGAGAGAGGTTACCGGGCAGGTAACTGATGCACAAACGGGGACTTTGGAGTCCGGCATCTGGGATTCACATCTGGCCTCTGTGACTTACCAGCTGAGTGACATTGGACATGTCGCTTGTGTCCTGAACCTCACTACTCTTTTGTTTCCTCTAAGTGTGGCCCATACACCGAAAGCATGAGCATCTCTTGGGCACTTGTTGGAAATACAGAGACTCCACTCTCACCCTGGACTCACTGACTCCTCATTACAGTTTAAGGTTCCAGGTGATTCCTGGGCACTTTAAAGTTTGAGGAGTCGTGCATGGATTTGCCTGTTGAGATTTACCATGGCTTCTGGGATGGTAGCCGGTGGTTATCTTCAAAACTCATCTCTACCCGCTGGGCCCCTCCCTCACAGTGTCCCCTTGTGTCCTGTGTTCTTCCCTCAAAGAGCTGAGCAGCTCATGCCTTTGCTTCGTCCATGTCTTGGTTCAAATGTTACCTGCTCGGAGGTTTTCTTCTTCCACCACCCTTTCTCCAGTAGCACTTCCTTGTCATACTATCCCTTACCTTTTTCTGCTTTACCTTCTTCATAGCACTTATATTTACCTATGATTTGATTATAAATCAGTTTACTGTTGACTTTGATCTGCTTTAGCCTTATAATGGCAGGATGGCTAACCTTATATCCTTATATGCCTAGAACTGTGCCTGGTATGTATGCTTATAGAATATAGCATTAGTTGAATAAATGGATAGATGGATGGATGGAAGGATGGATGGATGGATGGATGGATGGATGGATGGATGGATGGATGGATGGATCGATGAATGGATGACCTCTCTCAGTTCTTCTATAGAGATTACATATAATTATTCCTATAAAGCACAAAGCATATGATAAACAATAGCTGCTCTTACTACAACCACATATCTACTACCAAATATTTCTTTGAGCCAACAACCTACCTATGTGACAGATCCAGGAGACACAAATGCTGCCAATCTGTCAACCTCATCTAAGCAACAAGGTCTGGACTTAGAAAGTGGATGGCAAACATTGAGTTTAAATCAGAATGGCCGGGGGGGTGGGGGGGTGCTTTCTAAAAATCCAGAATGCTGATCTCCAACTCTACTGATTCCGTTGATCTGGGGTGGAGCCTGAGAATTGATAGTTTAACAAGTTCCCAGGAAATGCTTATGGCTGACCCTGAAACCACCTTTAGAGAATGAGTGGGCTGGACTATTGATTCATTAGTCAGCAGAAAGAAAGCATCACTGATGCTCAAATATGTCAGCATCTAAACCTGGCCCAAGGCCCAGGCCACTTCCAGACCAATTAAATCAGAAAGTGTGGGGCGGGACCCAGGCATATTTTTGCAAACTCCCTAAGTGATTCTAATGTGTGGGTAGGGGTAAGAAGCAATGCTCTGGACTCATTCTCTGCTCAAGGAAAGCAGCTCATCTTGGTTCTGCACAATGATTCCTTCCACTTGTTTCAAACAGAAGTAATGGGATCCATTGCAGTGATTCAAGTTTGCCGTTCACAGTCTGGGGATCAAACCTTTTATCTTTAAGGGCATTTCTTTAGCTCTAGGCAGAACAGCTGCCTCTGGCTCTGGCTGACTATGAGAAGCATTCCCTCCTAAGAGTTGGGATCAACTGTTTTGCCCTCAATTTGCCTTGAGGTTTCTGATGGAACGACCTTTATTGACCTTTTCCACTTCTCCCAGGCAGGTGAAGAATGGAGCGGACCCCAGGGGGTTGGGCAGTTCCGTTGCTTATCTGACAGCTCACCTGAACACATTGACCTGTCAGCAGTACAAATCATGATTCCATCAGAATCACCCCCTTAAGTCCACAGTTTATCAGTCTGAAGTTTGCATTTACTCAGCTAGAACGACAAATGGGTCCATGTAACTCACTCACCACGATCCTGCCCACCCCCACCCCCCCACCCCCATCACACGCATTATTCAGTAAAAGCAATCCTAGCTACTGCCAGTAATGAGCAGTAGGTAAGTAGTCAGCCAAGGATGCTATCAAGTGTCCTGGTTTTATTATTTTATTTTCATTGTTATTACCTGTGGGTTGTTCAGACTTGGGCAAAATGCATTTTTTCTTTAAAAAGGAACTTAAAGCCAATACATTAAGTGGGCAAAGGTTGTTTGTGTTTCCAAGGGTAGCCTAGGAAGTTGGATGAAACGCTTGCTGAATTCCTTCTGTGCAAGAAAACTGTCCCTGTAATGGCAGCACCCTGGAGAGGGCCACGCTTGGGCCACGCTTGGGCCACGGGTGGGAGGCTTGTGCTCTGGACATCGCTGAACTCTGAAGGCAGGAAAGTCTTCGGTCCTCAGCCAATGAGGATGCAGGCAGGCCTGGAGACCCTCGAAGGGCCTTTCTGCCCAGTTTTTTAAAAAGCATCAGATGATTGTTAAATTGCTTTTCAGCTTTCTTCCTCCAAATTGCTATACTTTTATTTAACCAATTGACATCGGTCTTGCTTTCCAACCATCTTATCATCAAGTTGCAGTCTGATTGAAAATAAAATGATGGTTTCCCCACAGCTTCTTGGGAAATTTGAAACCTTACCAGGTAGTATATGTTTAAAGTGAAAGCAGTAGTGAAACTGTAAGTAAAGGTATGTGAACATAATATACTAGCACAACGTATTTTCACACAGAAATCACCCTGCTTACTATAGTACTCAGTTGTAGTTTTCAGTCATTTCTAGAATGGACCAGTCAATGCATGCAGGGGGAGGATATTTTTTTATGAAAACATTCATTTACTTACTCAAAAAGTATCTTTTAAAGGGCTAATATATAAACTATTATTATTATTATTATTATTCAGTATTAAAAGAGTTCTTAAGGCATCTGCCAGTCTTATGGAGAGATAAAATATACACAACTATTTTAGCAAAATAAGGCAGAAAGTAAAACATGCTGTATAAGTGGCCACACAGGTGTGCTATGGGACATGGAACTTGCACCTAAAAATATTGCATTTTGGTAGAAGAATAGACATGAACATTTATACCTGGTGGTATACTGATAACATGTGCAAGGAGGAAGGTCGTTTTTATCACTTGCGTAGTGCCTGGCACAATTTAAAGCTTCCATCAATATTAGCTGAAAAAAATAACTAAATGCCATAAGGAAGATGAACAATGATAGTCTAATTTCTTTTCAATGGTTATTGACGTGGTGCCAGTCAACCAGGTGTTGGACTATATTTCCATCATCCTTTGGGAGATGGAGCTGGGAGATACCCTTTCCTGAAAAAATCAGAGATTCCACTCGACTTGGTGTTTGAAGGAAGGGATAAACTCATTGTCATCAGTACCTAGTTTATTGGATTTATGTGGCTACGTTAGTCTACTTGGTCTAATAAGACTGTATTTGAGCCCTAACTGGTTTGGCTCAGTGGATAGAGCATCAGCCTGTGGACTGAAGGGTCCCAGGTTCGATTCCAGTCAAGGGCATGTACCTTCGTTGCAGGCACATACCCAGTAGGGGGTGTGCAGGAGGCAGCTGATGGATGTTTCTCTCTCATTGATGTTTCTAACTCTCTATCCCTCTCCCTTCCTCTCTGTAAAAAATCAATAAAATATTTTTTTTAAAAAAAGACTGTATTTGAGATGCCAATCTACCAATTTATCATGAGAACAATAACTGCCTGCACAGCAATTATACAAGCCTGACAGCTTCTGTCCTCGAAGGCCAGCTTCCTGGGAAGACAGATGGCCACAGTGTCTCTGAAATCAGGACAAATAAAGCTGAACGTTTAACTACTACAGTTTCTCCCTTCTCTACCTCTCCACCCCACCCCTCAGCTCCCCACCCACATCTACATCTTTCAGCAAGGCCAGACACACCCCCTCATTGCTGCCAGTCTCCAATTTCCCTGATTCCTGGGATGACCAAGCCAACTCTTTCTGACCAAGGTAATGGTGGTTCCTTAACTGTGCAATCAGATTTTGTCTAGTGCTCCTGGATGGGAGACCACCTGGCTTCATTTGCTTATTGTGAAGAATTGCATTTGTCTGCGCTGGTCAGTCTTAGTTGCTTCATAGGTTAACTCTCTGAAGGCCTAAAGGAGGATCTCTGATCTCTTTCATAGGGACCCCGCTGTTAGCAGAGATACTGAATAATCCAGTAATTCCTTATCTACCCTGGACTAAGAGACACTCATGGTTCTATGGTCCTACAAATAGATTGCACCTGCCAATTAAGGTCACATTCCCAAGTCTGTTTCAAAATATTAGGTACAGAAGTTTTCCATGCCATGGAAAATAATCACTCACTTATTTAGCTCTAATCATGCTACACAACGTAGCTTGTGTTATAGCATCTAAAAAGGCCCACCATGTAACAGTTAGTTTACAATTTGGGGGACAATTTGTTGATACATCTTTAAAGAATAGCAAAAACATTCTGGCCACTTTGCTGTGCATCTGAAACTCACATAAAATGGTGTTAAATGTAAACTATAGTTGAAAAACATTTTTTTAAAAAAGCATGTAAAACTATTTCAGAAAAAAAGAATAGGCAAAACATCAAAAGTCTTCAAATTAGCAGTAAACTACTAAGAGACTAACAAAGCTTTATATTTTATACCTTCTACCAATTCATGCAAGTTCTTATAAAATTCTCCCTTCGTTGGTCTAATTTTATCTGCTCGGTTTCAGATAAGGTAAAATTTCAAAAAACAAAAACATTGCTTAGCCAACTGTTGAAAGTATAACAGAAGTAAAACACATGATATCTGGGCTGCATAGACCTTGCCCTCTGATCACTTAACTTCATCCTGTTCACCACAGCCACGTCGGTGGTTTCCATTCTTCTTCGCATTGTTATTAGACCTCAGAGTAGAAAGCCTTCAAATTCTTCCCTCAGTAGTATCTTCACTCTTACCTTTTGTGGGTTTTGATTATAAGAAGAGATATAATTGGAAGGCAGTACTCCATCGTTTGCTAATGTTAACAACTCAGCATGACTAAGGCACTGTTATACATGGCTGGTGGCATTTAAAGTCAGCACAGTTCTTCTGGAAACCAATATGCCAAAATGTAGCGAGAATCATAAACACAATAAACTCCTAAACTGGTTTTACTTCCAGAAACTCAACTTATGGAAATAAACCATCACAAGCGATAATAGTAGTAATAAAAATGAAGGTGATGATGACGTTGATCATGACTACAACAACTCCAAACCATCAAATTCCATGCCCAGTTCTGGCAGGCTCCGTATTCTTTCCATCCTCATAAAGCAGGCATTCCTCGGTCATGGTGGCTTCTCCCTCACTTCCATCTTCTGCACAAATAATCCCAAAGTCCTCATCACTGTTGAGCTCCAAGTCTCACTTTATTACATGACTTTTGGACCTGTCCATCTGTACACCAGAGTCATTTTACCTTTCCTCATTTCATCTGCCTTTTATTTCCTTTTCTACTCCCATAACTCTAGTGTCGGTCCTTTTTATTAGAGCAATGGTTTCCCTGACTAGTCCTCAGATCCTAAAAGCATAAAAAATAGATGTGTTTCAGACCTCACCTCAGACCTGTGAGGTAGGTGCCTGTATTTTAAACAAGCTATTAAGTAAAAATTCTTCAAATCAGCACCAGGGAAAGCAGCCAGGGATCTCAGCTATCTCAAAAGTCATACTTATCTCCCAAATTCTGATCTCTTTTGACACTTACCCCTTAACACGAATTTAAAACCCATACCTCCCCCACCCTTTTCCTTTGTTTATGCCTTTCCTCCCTTCTCTACCTGTCCAAACCATATACATTCTTCAAAGCCCATCTCAAATGGCTTGCTCTGTAAATATATCTGTCCTAGAAAGCCTCATTCAAAATAACTTGATTTCTATAAAAAACAAAGAAATACCTATGTCTCTTATTCCACAATTCTCTTTTTTTTAAATATTTTTTATTGATTTCAGAGAGGAAGGGAGAGGAAGAGAGAGATAGAAACATCAATGATGAGAGGGAATCATTGATCAGCTGCATCTTGCACGCCCCACACTGGGGACTGAGACCACAACCCAGGCATGTGCCCTGACCAGGAATGGAACCATCACCTCCTGGTTCATAGGTGGATGCTCAACCACTAAGCCATGCCGGCTGGGCTTCACAGCTCTCTTTGCCAATCTACAATCCACTTGACCTCAATAGTAGCCCTGTATCAGGCTTTCAGACCAAGTCTGAAAAGGGTCTTCAGGAGGTAATGATCACCGTTGCAAAGCCCAGAGCCTCAGCATTAAGCCAAACACAATGCTAGTCCCATTCTGACCTTTAGCTCTGAGCCCAGCAACTGGATTCCTGACTTGTTTCTATGAGGAAATCCTTGCCTTGTACCTCAGTCTTATAACTACTGCCCATAGTTCTCCTTGAGTTAAGTCCACCTTCAGGCAACTGGCCCAGCAACCTTAACTTCCTTGCTTTTATCTTTGTCCTCATCCCTCCACTCATCTTACACCCATCCCACCCAATTTTTTACAATCTGTGCATACACATAAGTATGTATGCAAGCACATGTAAATGTGTGCGCACACACACACACACACACACAAGTCAATGGACATTTACCAAGAACCTAATATGTGTTAAGATTCTGTGTAGGGTACTAACGAATCAAAATCACTTGTCCCACATGAATACAAATTAATTATAGATAATTTGAAAATAACAGTTTATGATATGATTGCTTATGAAATATACAAATATTTGAGAGCTGTAATTTCTTTACATTTCCTTAGATGGCTTCAAATTAAATCTGTCAACTTACTGGAATCAGGCTCTTTAGAAGTTAGAAGAATTCTTATCTTTATATTCCTGTCAGGTATAACATTTAACATTTGCGTGTGTGCTACACAGAGTAAATTCTCAATTATTTATTGAATTAACGTCTGAATGAATAAATGAATGGTCTTGACTTGCTCTTTTGCAGATGAGTATGAAGTGTGAGGGAAAGTTGATTCCCCCCAAATAGTTTTACTTTAGTTATTTAAAAATGAAAAAATGAAGCAGGACATGTCTGCCTGACTGCCCCCCACCCCCCTTAAGTCCTACCAAGCCACTTAAAAGGAACTCAGTGTTGTACTGCATGATGTCACCACACGGTCCCAGTAGAATTTTCAGACTTATTCCCACAGTGAAGAAAGGAAGTCTGTCTTTAAAATTCTGAGCATACTGCTGGTTTGTGCTAAGAAAAACATAGATGAAGTCCAGCTCTCTTCTCCATCAAATTAACTTAGCAGCTTTTCACACTATTTCTCTCCTCTTTAAGGTGAAGAGACAACTTGAAGGCAGAATAGTGAGTTCCCTTGAGTCCCACAGTTTCTCTGTCAAACAAATCACTAGTCCCCAATCAGATGAAGAAAACAGTTTGGGCCAATGTGAGCACTGTGCCCAATAGAAAACCTCCAGTCAATGTCATCCTCAAATCTATTTCCTAAATGTCATTTCCAAAAGTACAATATGGACATTTTCAAATCCATCATTTTACTCAATCTGTCGCCGTCATTAATTAAGGATGGCATTTAATTAATGAGTTAATGTTTTACTTCCCAACCTTAATTATTTCCATACTTACGACTGGCAAGGATGATGATAAAGATTTTCTGATGTCGGGAATAAAACTGTGACAGTGCAACCAATAAATACCAATAAATACTCTTTTTTCAAAGACTTTTTATTAACTTACTGTATGAGAATCTCACCTGTTGCCTCGCATTAGAGCCTAACCTGGTACAGGCCACACTGAGCCATATAGGAAGTCCATCGGAGTAAAATTCAGAAAGAAATGTAAGACTTCCCATCAGAAAGCTGCTGTCAAGCAAGCCTTTTCTCGGGAAGAAAGCTCGGCAACCCCTTTGCTAAAAGAGATGCTTCATGTGTGGCTATGACCACATGAGCATACAGAGTGCGCACTCTGGAAGACAGAGAGATATCAAAAACATTTAACTAATCAGTCAATGTGCTGCATGAAGAGAAAACCCCATAGTCTATATTGTATTCTAATTTCCAAAGAGACTGACCTTTTACCAGCCTTGGATCAGTGATATTGGTCTCACTGGAGTCTAATTAGCTGGTGGCATCTTGTCAACTTCTCTTTACATGATGATAATTTTTAAAAATTTATATATAGAAAAGTGTTATAGTCTTCTTAACTTTCCTCAAAGGTTTTGTATTCTTTCATTGTACTTCTTCACTTTTACTAAAACCTTATTGTCCTCTCTTTAGCCTTTGGTTCATCAGAGTACCTTAGAAGACACTGACATTTCCACCAATAAAAGGGTCAAAAGTTCTGTTTGGATATATACTTAAAGTGCCAGAGAATCCTATGGACAAACATGAAAGCCCTAAGGATTTTTCTCTTGGGCATTCAGCTCATGTGGCCTCTTAGCATGTTTTTCTCCACTGGAATCACTGAGTAAAGAAAGGTTAACCAGCCTGGACAGTGTAGCACAGTGGGAGAGCATCGACCTATGAACAAAGAGATCACAGTTCAGGGTACATGCCCAGGTTGCGGGCTCAATCCCCAGTGTGGGGCGTGCTGGAGGCAGCCCATCATTGTTTTCTCTCATCATTGATGTTTCTTTCTCACTCCCTCTCCCTTCCTCTCTAGAATTAATTAATTTTAAAGAAAGGGTAACCGGGTACCACCAGCACAAATTGACCATGAACAAATTATTCTCATTTCCTTATTTGAGAGTTCACTAGATGGTGGTCAGGGAAAGGTAGAGTTTATCAACTATCTGAATTTTACCCAAGTATTCTGTCAACATGAAACTTAATATTTACTGTAATGATGCCAAATGTATACACTGAACAGCAGAGATCTGCAGACATCTGTACCTTCACCCCAGACTCTAATCTGGAAGATACATGAAACTGAAAGCCTGAGCAGCATCTGTACCTTTGTTCTCCTATCAGGGCTCAGAAAACATATCTTCGTCTGCTGCATTGAGGCCCCCTTGGGAGGGACCTCACCTCCCTAGAGAAAATCCATGGATATAAGAGTTTTGGTTAACAGATGCTGATGGCTGGGAGGCCAGACATCAATTTTATATATAAAAGGCATTATGTTGTAATTGAGAAAAAGTGAAGATAGTATAAATATTAGATAAGATTAAAATGCATTAAAATGAAAAAATAGAGATGCTTGACTAGAAAAACATATTTAGTAGTTTATATAGTTTAATATAATTTATTACATATACGGTGGCATATATATGTGTGCATAATAGTTGATTCATTCAATAAACATTTATCAAATACCTATTAAATGAATACGACTCAAATATCACTTATTCTCTGCCCTCAAGGAACTTGTCATGTCCTGAGAGAGATGTGTATTCTACTAAACATGTAAGTCTTTCTTCTGTAAAGGCAACAAATTACTAAATGCTTTACTCTTATGAATAAAAGAGGTAGGCTATTGTTTGCAACTACTATTCATTATATTGAGAAAAAATATTTCTATTCCTAGTTTGCTAAGTTTTAAAATATGGAGATAGATGTTTAAATTTGTCAAATACCATTTCAGTATATATATTGCAATGATTTTTTCCCCTCTTTGACCTTTCCATAAGCTGAATTATGGTGATACATTTTTCTACATTAAAATATCTTTGAATTTTTTAATCAGTCCTAAATTACTCATAGCATGGTCTCCAACTAATATTGGGCTGAATTCCAGTTCCATATAGTATAGTCAGGATTTTTTATACCCATGCTTATAAATAAAACTAGTCTTTCACATATTTTATGAATACTATTGAACATAGTATTTGCCCATATAATTAACTAAAAAATGATTAATTAGTTCTGCCAAAGTTGTTTAAGACAATATAAAATACCACAAATGTAAATTGTGAGAAGCAGGCCATAATAGCAGAAGCAAAATTTGCAGAACAAATTGTGATACTTTAAGTTTACAAAAATTAAATCATGCTACTATAACTGAAAAATTATTATACATTCCAATTCTAAGGATTTTTAAAAATTAAGTCAACTGCTTAATTATTTATAAATCAATAAAAGAAATTTTGTTATACTTGATTTTTTAAAAGTACTGATTTAACTTTTTCTTTATAACAGGTATAGCCAGCATGCCAGTTTGCAAATTAACCACTTATAAGGATTATATAAGAAATATTTACCAATTTGACTCTGTAAAGAAAATGTCAATTTTGGCTTGAAATATTGGCCAATGAATGACAGGATTTATGTGCACCTGTAGGACCAGATGTGTTCATTTGATCCATAAGTTATCTTCTGAAAGATTTTCCATTTTCCAGTGTCCAAATTCCACACACAGAGTCAAATTTATGACTACAGAGTTATATGCTTAGGAGTTACCACACTCTGTCCCCAGTCTCATGTTTTATGAAGTGCTAATCGTAATTGTTTCAGAGATGTTTCTTTTAAGGAATACACATTCCAAGTGAAATTTTAACAACAAATATAATATTCTCCTGAAATTTGACTCTCATCTCTATTTTATGGAAGCAAAAACATAAATTTGCGTGGAATTTTCCTAAGTTCAAAACAAGGGCAAGATTTACATTAGTTATTCTTCATGCCTCCTCTTCAAGCAAATTTTGTGCTCAGTTTTTCTGAAAAACCATCATTTCCTCAATGCCAATCTTCTTGCCTTCTGATGAAACCTACATTTAGCAAGGAATTTAATCATTGACTTCGAGTTGTCTACTCATGCCAGGACATTCCTATAAAGAATTGAAGCTAGTTGGAGTTTGTATGGGAAAAGGCCTGAATAGCACTTCCTCCAAAGTGATTTCTTAAGTTAATTAAAAAATTACCTAAGGAAGGAGGAAATATGAAGAACGATGGTCTCTGAGGAGAAATTGCTGCTGTCCCCAGAATGCTAATAAGTCAGCTTTCTCTAGAAGGCTTTCCAAAGGGCTCATCAACTGTGAATTCAGTAACAGAACTTAGTGCTGCTAACTGCTGCCCTTGAAGCTAAACATTAATAGACACTATACCATCATTGCATAGTAAGAGGCAAATATATTAACTTAATGATAGACTCATGAACCCACTAAGGAATGTGATTATATTGTGCCAGCTAGCTCTTATGACAATGTTAGATCTTACATAACTGTGCTATTATTACTTTTTCTTTCCCCTCAAAGACCTTTTGAAGCGTTCAAAGTGAAAGATGAGAGAAGACATGCGCTGCCCCTTTGTGGTCTCACAAAGGCAATTTGCTAAAATAAACCACAAAAACCTCTACTTTCATTCTTGTCAAATTGAAAGCAGTGGCCATTGGTTTTAAAAGGCCCTATCAAAACAAAATACATACTCAAATCTGAGACACACCAACAGACTGCTATGGGTTCAGTAATTCCAATTGCACATATTGGTTTCAGGAAAAAAACAACAACAACAAGAAAGAAAAAAAACAAAACAACACAAAAAAACAGCCACCCTACACTTCAGGCTAACACTAAACTATACTCTTTCCATAATTTTCTCTGCCCAAATCAACTATATGGAGACAATGCACTTTCAGAAGATAATGCTTATCTTCTGAAATGATAATGTATTCAGAGAAAAAGAAAAAATGCAAAATTTTATACCTCTCCCCCAGTAACATATATAGTAGCAAGAAATACGCACAGGTAGGCAGGGTTAATGGTCACAAGTTGCCAACCCACAGCCAGATCTGGCCCACAACTACTTCTAACAAAGTCACGACCATTTAACGTTTAGGAGATTATTGCACAAATACTTGAATTTTTAGCTTCCTGTGGAAAATGGAAAGATATGAAAAACTGGGTCCACATTCCCACATAAGCTCAACCAGCCTGAGCTGTGAGGAGACCATGTGGCCTTTATAACCAAGGAGCTTGTTAACCAGTTGCCACAGGTCTCCCGGCCCCACTCATATCACCTGCCTATGTGCACCTGCATGTGGGAATTCTGTTGCAGGTAACTGCATTAAGAAAGTCATCAGGACTCCACAGATATCAATGAGCCTTCTCCTTGCTCTCTTCACATCTTGACCTTTTGGATATCCTTTCAGGGGTTTCAGTAGAGAATGTCTAGGTCTCTTTTTCAGAAGTTATATAATCTTCCAGGAGCCATGGGGTAATAAAAAATTGGCAAATTGACTCACAAAACAGAGCAGTGAACCCTGGTGATCATCATAACTAGTAATAACAATAGGAACACTTTGGGGACTGAGTTCTCAAACTAGTCGACTCTAGTAAGAAAACAAAAAGATGCTTGGAACATAAAACTCAGGTTTAGAACACCTCAGTGGTCTAGTCACAAAGATTCTCGTGGACACCAACACCAAAGGCGGATCATGAGAACCCAGGTATACATTCCGTATGTCTGGGGTCCTTCCCTGCTTGCTTTTAGACCCCAGCTAATGGGTATGTTTGTGGTTGTTAAACAACACATGGGTGTTAATTAGCTCACTCAAGGAAGGATTACACATAGTTTATAATTCCTACTGTTCAAAATCATTGCTATACGAATAAAATGGCAAGCCACCATGAAGTGAAACGTAAAATGATTGAGTATACAGGTCCACGCACTCATGCACATTTAATAGTAAACGAGGAAGAATGGCTTTTAGGCCTTTTTTTGGTATTACTGACATCCACCATGGCCTTGGTAAAAGGACAGTTCTTACCTTGTTAATGGTCCCAGGTCGCCTGAGTCTTGGCTTCCAGCTTCACTGGGAGTGCTCGCTGATTTCGAGGAGGGAGACATAGGGGTTGGGACTAAATAATGAAAATAACAGGTATCCCATGTTAAAAAATGCAGCGGCTGCACTGGGGAAGAGCAGTGTCAGACAAATCAAAACAAAGAAACCCAAATTAAAGTGGTCATATGGCCAGGAGAAATTGAGATGGGATATGGAAAACAAAACAAAACAAAAAAAAAAAAGGAAAGAAAAGGAAGAAAGTCAAGTGAATTTTTTTATATTTTGGAAATGAAAATTTGAAATGAATTTAGACAGAATTAAGTTAGGGATTCTAAGGCCATGTCCACCTTAACAAAGTAAAATGGAGAATCAAAATAGTTATCCAGATAATTCAAGTCAAAGATCTCTCTAGTATGAACTACCCAGATAATTCTAATTCTCCACTTTATTTTGTTAGTATAGATGTGACCTATTAAAAAATAAAGTGGAGTGTCTGTAAAACTTTACCAGAGGATGAAATGAGTGATTCTGGATCATTCAAGTGGTCAAGAAGGGTCAGTAAATTCTGCCGTGTGTCTGCATTTGGAGGGAAATCTATTGTGGACTATAAACTGCATTTGCTAAGAGAAGCAAAGTGAGGAAGGCCGGGCAAATGCTGAACCTGGTAATTTAAAAATATCTTTCAGAACAAAGGAACATGTCAGAAAGCTTTATTTTTACATTTAATTAATGGTCTCATCCCCTTGTACTGTTTACTGCGTTTGGGACTTGTGTTGCTTGCCTCTGGCAGCTCTGGATGGCACTGCCATGAGCACACAAGCAAACTGCCATTCTGAAGACAGGAGACACAAGTTCAAAGGTCAAGGTCAGTGAGAGCTGAGAGTCTGAGCACAAGGATAACACAAGCAGAAAGCTAAAGAAAATGCAAATGTGTGTTTTTCCCCTCTACCCTTCCAATATGAGCCAAATGGCCATCAGATAGAAGCTGCTCTGAATAGCCTCATGGCTTCAGGCCAGGCGAATCCAACGGGTTCTCAACCTCATACACGCCAGAGACGCCAGATGGGCAGAAAGAAATGTCCGTCCCTGAGTGCAGAGTCCCATTTGGCTTCAATCATGGGCAATTTCCTTTTATTTATTCAACTAGGGGCCCGGTGCACAAAAATTTGTGCACT
>PVJC01035939.1:0-17983 GCA_004026665.1 Murina feae | reverse complement strand
GATCAGGGAGCAGGAAAAGGCTGGCCTGACCACGAGGCGGGGTTTTCCCTGCTTTCTGGTGGCTGGAGGAAGATGGGCAGTAGGCAAGCTTGGGAGGCAGGCCGCACCCAGCCCTGGTCACGCTCAAAAAAGAGAACAACATGCAGGGGAGGGCAAGAGTCTGAGAGATCAACATAGAGGGGGTGCCTGCTCCAAGCCTGGGGGCAGGCCCCCAACAGGTAGACACACACAGGAGGACTGCTCTGAGCCTCAGATGCGGCTGGGGGCAGGTCCCCAGTGGTAACACACACACACACACACACACACACAGAAGGCGCCTGGCAGACTGGGGCCATCATAGGACATCCACTGAGGGGTCCCAGACTGTCAGAGGGCACAGGCCAGGCTGAGGGACTCCCTCCACCCCGAGTGCACAAATTTTGGTGCACCGGGCCTCTAGTGTGTGTGTATATATATATATATATATATATATATATATATATATATATACACACACATATCTATCTATCTATCTATCTATCTATCTATCTATCTGTCTATCTATTTATATATCTTAGCTAATAAAAGCATAATATTGAAATTAACCATTTCTCTGGGATGGGGTAAGCCACGCCCACCAGCCAATCAGAGCAGCTGTATGCAAATTAGCCCAGGCAAGATGGCGGAAGTCTCAGCCGCCGGAGAAGCGGTGTGTGGCACTAGGGTTCCGCAAGGCAGATGGAAGACCTCTGACTTGGGGAAGCCAGGAAGGGAGGAACAACCTGGCCTGAGGCACAACCTGGTGGGGGAGGAGCCAGCCGGCCTGTGGCCACTGGTGGGAGGAGCAGGGCCGGCCAGTGATGGTGGCAGGGCAGCCAGGACTGGGGGAGTGAGCCAGCCCAGGCCCTGGAGGCTGCCCTGAGGCCTGGAAGTAGATCTGTGATCGTGGGGGCACAGGCACACATCCCTCTGTGCGTGCCCGTGCCCCCCCCACCGCAATGGATTCCAGGTAGCTGGGCAGCCTCAGGGGTGGAAGATCCAAGCCAGCTCTGCCCCCGAGGCTGAGGCCTGGAAACTGGTGCAATCGGGGCACACAGCACACACGGAGGTGTGCCCTCCATGTGTGCTGTGTGCCCCAATGGATTCCAGGGTCCCAAACTGTGAGAGAGCACAGGGCTGGATGAGGGACCCTCCCACCCCCGCCAAGTGCACAAATTTTTGTGCACCAGGCCTCTAGTATACACACACACACACACACACACACACACACGAATCATTGAATTAGAAAAATTAATAAAATGCTCATATTATTTACTAGAGGCCCAGTGCACAAAATTTGTTCCTGAGTGGAAGTGTCCCTTAACTTAGCCTGCACCCTCTCCAATCCAAGACCCCTTGGGGGATGTCTGACTGCCTGTTGCAATCCTGGACCACTGCCTCCTAACTGTTTGCCTGCCTGCCTGCCTGCCTGATCACCCCTAACCCCTCTGCCTACCTGCCTGATGGCCCCTAATCACCTCTGCCTGCCTGATTGCCCCTAACTTCTCCTCTGCTGGCTTGATCAACTCTAACTGCCTCTGCCTTGGCCTACACCCAGGACCCAGGATTCCCTCCTCCAGCTGGTTGCAGGCAGCTGGGACTGGAGCTTCCTTCCCTCTGGCCAGCCACAGGCACCCAGAATCTGGGCCAGCTTCAACCAGGATAGCTGCAGCTGCAGGGGACTGTGGCTTCACCCAGGCTGTAGGCAGAAGCACCCAGAACAATGGGGTGGGAGGCTTGTACCTCTCCTGAGCCCCAGCGAGTAAATAAAAGTAGTTTTCCACACCACAGATTCCACTCCAGTATACATTTCACAAAACCTGGGATTGAGAAGCAAATTCACAAACATTTTCCAAGAGACAAATGTGAAGGTAAGACTTAGCCTCTCCCAAAGCTTTAAAACAATTCCTACTCAAGAGGCAGATTGAAACCTATATAATTCTATTAACTAATGTCACCCCAATAAATTCAATTTAAAAATTTACGCCTGTTGAAATGCAATAATGGAAAACAATAATGAGAGATCATTTCATATTTGTTAGGATGACTGATACCAAAAAGCAAGAGAAAATAAAAAGATGCAGATTTAGTTTAGTGATACACGCTAAGTAGTGAAGAAGGTTGGTTTTGCCTGTGAGCTCCTAGAGGTCATATTTTTGATTTCTAAATTCAGCTTACAAGAAGCTTTAAACAAAAGTATGTTCATTATTCTCATTATTCCAGTATGACTGTCTTTACTCAAGCATTTTAATTAGCATTCATTCACTGAGAATTAAATTGTCATTGTAGTTGAACCCAAAAAAATGCCCCGGAACAAGCATTTCACAAGATAATAAAAGCACCATAGAACTCAAAGCTCCAACCCACAGCTTAGAATGGAGCCTGGACCGGGCTTTTCGGTCAGCCAGTTCTTACTGTTTAAGAGGGGAAGCACCAGCATGTTATTCCTTGAAATTTGAGGCCTAATCATCTTGGATCAAGAAAATCTGATCCTTTGAGTTCTCTGTGATGCTATTAAACAGGAAGACATTTGGCTTCTGCATGACTGATACTTTTCCTAAGTAAGCAGCAACCCTGTTTTCCCACAGGTGTGTGGACAAAAGGGGCCACGTGCTACCCTGACCAGCTCAGCAGAGGCCTGCATAGCCACCTTTCAAACTGAAAGACCTAAAATAACTACAAAGGATGTTCTGAAATGAAAACCTTAACTAAAAGCAGTTATGGTAGGTAGTCAGGTCCTAGACCAATATCTTTCCTGACAAAGGTCACTCTTTACCTTAACTGAGCCTATGATCTTTTAGCATCTCAGATAACTTCCCTGTGAAATGTCAGGGTAACTTGTAACTTCCCTTTTTCAGGACCCCTCAGGGCACAACCAAGGGAGAGGGATAGAGAGTTAGAAGCTTCAATGGGAAACATCAATCAGCTGCCTCCTGCACACCCCCTACTGGGGATGTGTCCGCAACCAAGATACATACTCTTGACTGGAATTGAACATGGGACCTTTCAGTCCACAGGCCAACACTCTCTCCACTGAGCCAAACCGGTTAGGCTATGTTCTTCTTTTTTTATTTCTTTTTTAAAAAGACCCTTTAGCATTCCTTGCATTACTGGTTTGATGGTAATGAACTCCTTCAATTTTTATTTGTCTGAAAAGCTCTTTATTTCTTTCAGTTTTAAATGATAACCTTGCACGGTAGATTAGTCCTATTTGTATGTAGTTCTTTGATTTTTATCACTGAATTTTTTATGGCAGGTCTGGTGCTTGCTGAGCTCTCCCTTGGGATGTGCCAATTGTGAAGCCCATTGGCTCCTGCTTTGATGTTGTCTGAAGCTTTACACAGGTGTGTTGTTCTGGGTCTCTCTGGAGGGAGTCTGGTAAAGGTCAATATCAGACTCTGCCTTGGTGGCCTTGGCCACCTGTTGGGAGCTACAAAGTGACCTGTAGTTTGTGGTTACCTGTGCTCTATATTTTAGCTGTAATTCCAGTTTGGTCCTGGGAGGAGGTGAGATTAACTTCTACCTACTTCACTGCCACCTTGGATCTCCCCTCAAAATGATGCATTTTAAAAATCATACCTTGTCTTTCCTTAATTATTATATTATATAGAGTGAATGCCTGTCACCACTTAGTGTTTTGTTGATATGACAAATTCTGAGTCTAATTCTTTCTACCAGAATTAATTTTCTATATTAAACTAGGGACTCAGTGCACAAATTTATGCACCTTGAAAGGAACTGTGGGCTATGAGGCTGCGTGGACACAGGAGTGGATCTCGGTCCATCCTCCGCACCCCTGCCTTGCCCCTTCCGCTATGGCCCCTGGTTCTCTGTCTGCTGGCAGCCCCACTCCTGCCACTGCCACTCCTTTGCACTGACGGTGCTGGCCCTGCTTGCACCTGCTCACAACACTGAGTGATTAGGGCTGGCACCAGAGCAGGTGTTAGTGGGGTTGGAGCCATCAGGGGGTGTGAGCAGTGGCTGTTGCCCCAGTTGCTCCTCAGGAGCAGGGAGAAGTGGAGAAGCCTTCAGGGGCAATCAGGACCGGCACCAGGTGCCAGATGCAGGTGTGAGCAGGGGCAGTGCTGGCAGTAGGTGCAAGTGCCTGGCAGGACTGCAACACACAGGAGCAAAGAATTTTCAGTAACAACCAGAAACCGCCAAATGACAGCAACCGGCATCCATCTTGTCTGGTGCCCTCACTCAACTACTTCACCATCCTACCATGGCTGATGCCCGCCATGTGCTGCATTTGCCCCCTGGTGGTCAGCACATGTTATAGCTGTTGTTCAGTTGTTTCACCGTTTGGTCTATTTGAATTTTAGGGTTTTATATATATATACTAGAGGCCTGGTACATGAAATTCATGCACTCAGCATTGGGGAGGGGGCGATCCCTCAGCCCGGCCTGTGCCCTCTCACAGTCTGGGAGCCCTTGGGGGATGTCTGACTGATTGCTTAGGTCTGCTCCCATCCGAGAGCGGACCTAAGCCATCAGTTGGACATCATTAGTGCTGCTGTGGAGGCAGGAGAGGCTCCTACCACCACCATTGCACTCGCCAGCTGTAAGCCTGGCTATTGGCTGAGCAGCACTCCCCCTGTGGGAGTGCACTGATGATCAGGGGGCAGTTCCTGCTTTGTTCCTCTGTTTAGTTGATTTGCATATTAGCCTTTTATTATATAGAATAGATATAGATAGATAAGTAGAAAATAAATTCCTTTATGTCTGTTTTTTGCTGTCCCCTTCAGAACAGTGATGAAGTGAGCAGATGAATCTATAATAGAATGGCCAGACTGGAGGTGGCAATGGTCACATGGCATGGAGACAAAAGGTATACAGATCCAATTTCAAAGTTCAGAGCATAATATCTGAAGGGCACGGCAAGTCAGCAACATGAAATCTGTAGTAATTGGACAAAATGTGATCAGGAGGAACCAAAAAGCAAGCAGTATAGGGAAACATTTCTGTATTTTTGCTTTCCTCATCTGTAAAATGTGATAATTCATACCTGGTAAATAGGTTTATTGTGAAGATTAAACTTGTTAATATGCATAATGTACCTACAATGGTGCCTGGCACACAGTAAGCTTGCATTAATGTATGCAAGCTGGCATTATTGAGATTGTTTTCACCAGCAGACCTGGAGCATAAGGTGTTCTGGGCCTCAAGAGCAGAGAACTGGGGTGCAACATGGAAGACAGGAGACAAAGGCAGCTGGGCCTTTGAGCAAGGTGCTGATCTGGGCCCTTGAGATCTTTCTTGCTCAAGGCCACATTGATCTTAGAGACCATCTGAGCAGAGCTTGAAGTAGAAGGTCATGTGAACACTAACGTGGCAAAACAGGGGAGCAGAAGTTGAGACCTAATTTCTAGAACAAGTTGTTTTCCACCGACCTCTTGTCCCTCTACTTCCAATACCACCACCAGGTCCCACAAGAAGGACTTCTGTGGCCATCTGGGAGAGGGGCTGTGTCTATGTTTATTGTGTGAGGCCAAGACACCCCAGAAGTCAGAGCCTGATTGTGTCATAGGCTTAATTCTGCTGATCATTAGAAGTCACAGATGATTGGATGGTTAATACATGATTTGAGATAAATCACTTCCCTTTAGGGTAGTGGCAGAGCTAACATGAGTAATTTTCACTAATTTGTCTTTAATATTCATCATTAGGGAATCTCAAAGATTAATTAACTGAAAATATTTACACCAGATCTGTGGTTGCTGTGTTTTTCACTGTTCCCAGGGATAACATGATAGCTGTTTTACAGAGTGAATATATGTGTTTAATTATTTAATGAATCAAACATTCATTGAGTGCCCACTCTATGATGGCAATAGTGCTTGATACTCAAGAAACAAAAGAAGAAAGTGATGTGGCTCCTGCTTCACAGTCTCAGAGGTTAATAAGGAGGACACAAGTGGACAGACACGACAGTTCCATGACAGCGCTGCCTCTAGAGTACCGGCAGGCTCCGAAGATGCTCAGCTCTACCTTGGTGACAGAGCCCTGATTAAGGAGATTCATAGAGATGACAAAAGGGAAAAAAAAAGAGTGAGAGAAAGAAAAAAGAGTAATCCCAGCAGCAATGCAGTGTGGAGGCAGGGAGCGGCGTGGTACCCACGCTTTGGGAGGTTGCTGTAAAAGAAAGAAAGTGAGAGAAACAGATTGGGCAGGTTAAAAAAAAAAAGCCATTTCACCAAGGACATTGCATAAAATATTTGAAACTTGCCTTTATCCAAAGTCATTAAACGGCTTTAAACAAGAAGATAATATGATCAAATTTGCCTTTGAGAACGTTCTTTCTGACAACAACTTGGAGGATAGTAAAATATTACACAGAGAAGCCCAGGGTACAGTTGAGAGACCATTTTCTAGGTAATAAGGACCTAAACTGAAGAGGCAGTGGGGATATAAGGGAGGACTCAGGCTAAACAATCATTTAGGCAATAAAATCTAAAGGACTTGGTGGCCAACTAGATGTCCAGAAATGAAGGAAGGGGACTTTATTGCCAAATATATTTACTATCTTGGCTGGAATTACTCTTTTTTTTCTTTCTCCTTTTCTTACAGTCCACAATGCATATTCCTCCTTCAACACTTCCTGGTGAGTCAAAGGTTCTGCTCCAGCAGCCATGAGAGAAAAAACTGGAGGTGATAAACCTACTGGAGCAAATGAAAACACGCACAGTTTAAATAAGTTTGAATTTAATCCGAGTGCTTTCTTTCTCCACTTAAATGTTCAGCAAACTCAAGGCAGTTTACTAGCATTTTGTAGATGAAGCTAATGGTGAAGCCACACCATCAGGGTCTTACTGCTCCTCACTTTCCCTGTGGTTTCACAGAGATCCTGCTGACACGCAGATTCTAATTCCATGGGTCTGTAGGGAGGTTTGGGGTCCTGCCTGTTCAACAAAACTCCTAGGTGATGCCCATGTTCTTGACTATGATTTGAGTAATGAGTCTTTAGGTGTTTTCACAAAAAGGGAAATACTTCTTGTTAGTGCATCAAAATGACCACATTCAGATTGCAACGTGGCACATATCTCAGACTCTGCTGCTCCTGCGTCAGATCTCAGACGGTTGCTGGCGGGCCTTCGGGAATGGTGTCTGTCCCATGGAAAGCCAGCAACAGCATAGACAGTCATCTCTAGTCTGAGCCGGTGGGTTGTCCTGTGCTCCACAAAGAGCCACAAGGGTTTTCCTGTAATGTTGCTACTGGCCTGCATCTGGGAGTAGTCAAGTCCTGACTGAAGCCTGGGAATAACTCCCACCCACTGGCCCCCAAGGAGCCCCACTTACCCCAATGGGATAAACTAAGTTTTGTTGAACTTGCTATGGAGCTGAGGAATATTTTGAGTTAAGAGCTATCAAAAGCTCTTGGTAGCGATTGCAATATTTATGTACCTGTCACCAGAAACAAACAAGACTGGAAAATTGTAAACTAGCTCCTTCTTACCTTTCAATATTCATTCTCTTTAGCCTCTACTCACTGACCATGCAATGTTTACATTACAGTTTATTTATATATGTCAGCTTTCTTTTTTTTAAATATATATTTTTATTGATTTCAGAGCGGAAAGAGAGGGAGAGAGAAACATCAGTGATGAGAGAGAATCATTGATTGCCTACCTCCTGCACACCCCTACTGGAGATTGAACCCATAACCTGAATATGTGCCTTTGACTGGAATTGAATTTAGAACCCTTCACTCCACAGGCTGACACTCTATCCACTGAGCCACACCAGCCAGGGCTCTATTTGTCAGCATTTTAATGATGAGAGCCTAAGTACTAGGGACCAGGACAGATGTCAAGGCCGGCGGTCTGTGGAGCCTGGCTTGCTCTGAGGGCCTGATGGAGAGAGGACACTTGGCTGCAGGGAGGCTGCAGTGGCTCTGGATGGGGAGAAAGTGCTGATTGGGAATGAGGAAACTTGTTCCAGCTCAACAATGACTGGTCCTATGATTTTGGATGAAACATTTGTCTTTCTTATTCTTGGTTTTCCTCTCTGAGAAATGAAGAGGTAGGCTAGGTCTGTGGTTACTAATCTGTTTTCTGCAGAACCCTATAATCTTCACAGATGCTCCAAGAGGGTCAGTCAGGACCTACCCAAGCCCTTTCCAACTCCGGGTCATGGGAGTTGTCAGGTCCCAATATGTGCATGCCCCTTTCCAACCCATAGATGCACTCTTATTTGGGGGACATTGATTTGGATTCAGGACTGTCTACAAGAGTCCTTTCTCTACTCAACACTGATAGAGAATATGAAGCATCTGAAAATTAACTCTAATGTTTCAGGAGTCCTATGATCATGTATTATAAACATGGAAAATGCACAGAAAAAAGCACATGAAGGCAACTATTGTATCTCCAGCGTATGCCACATCTTAAGAAAACTGCTTTCTGAAAAATCTTCTACCAAATTAATTTTAGTAAACCAAATCAGAACTAACCTATGTTAAAAAATATCTTAATTTAGTTCCTGGACCATGATTTGGAGTTACATAGCTTGTGCAACCCTGGACTTGTCTTTATCTCAAAGTAGTTCTTAGCAATCCACTTGAAGGAAGTTTACCTGAGTTTTGCCTCCTGTGTATGTGTCCATGTGTTAAAACTCTTCCTATGGATGGTACTAAAAGGATTGTCCCTGTCCTCTTTCTCTGACCCTGACCTCCCCAGAGTCAGTTTCCTAAAACAGGACACACAGGGACACGAGTGCTGAGGTGCCCAGGGCAACGTTTAAGCAGAGGCTGTCACTTAGAGACAACCTGTGCATGTCCCAAAGGGTGGCCTGAGGGCACTGACAGCAGCCCCCCAGGAGCAGCAGGCGGCTTGCTGAATGGCTGGAGACCATTTATTCGTTCCATCATTCCAGGGAGCTGACCCCATTGCAAAGTTTCATGTGAATTATTGATTTCCTCTTTGGGGAACTGAAATAAATCTATACTTTCCCTAATGAATATATTTTCACCTGGACTCTCTCAGCCAGCAGGGCTTCATATGCACCTGTCTTCGATGATCGGCCTTCTTTGGCAGAGACTAAACACAGACATTTTCCTGTTCAATAGGATTCTCCCCTTTGGCTCTTCCCTTGACTGTAGAACAGTCACTCCTCACAGAGGCTACTGACAAAAAGGGACATTTCTGATGTGAATAGGGTTGTCATGACTAGAAACTTGATTCTCAAAAAGACTGTGGAATCTAGAAAATTATCATCACACTGAATATGGTTCTTTATTGGATTATGTCACAATATACAAATAAATGAATTATGATATTGTTTTGTGTTTTTTTCATGAGTTTAACTAATTGATTTCAGCTTTCCATGGGCTTGAGAGCATCTCCAGGAAACAACATTCTATTTCTACCTTCCAGGAGACAGAGAATTGTAAAGAATGGCTTATGAGAAAGGTGGTTAATAAACTATAAATATTATGGGGTTATAAACTCTAGGAAGTCTGTTCTGGCACATGAAGGGTGAATGGTCCAATTAATTAAGCTAAGAAAAGTATAGGTCAGATAGCATGAGGCAGCAGTAAAGACACCCTGGGAGCAGGGAGCAGAAAACAAGGCTTGGCATCTCCCTGCTTGACCTTGAAACTTGTTGGAGCTTAGAATGCCCAATGTAGACTAAAGTCAGGATTGTCTGCCTCTTACTTTTCATTGATCTTTGGAGGTTTGTAAAAATAATAATAATGAGAGCATTATACAGGATGGGGTAAAAGTAGATTTACAGTTATTTGTATGGGAAATAATTCAATAATCTAATCTAATAAAAGAGAAGCAAGCAGATTGACCACACATCCACTATGCTCCAAGCCATGCCCACCAGCCAATCAGAGTGACTATATGCAAATTAACCCAACCAAGATGGCAGCTGGCTGCCACAGAGCTAGAACAAGCAGGAGGCTTGGTTGCCCCAGCAATGGAGGAAGCCAAGCTTCCCACCTGCCCTGGCTGGCTGTGGCCTCAGCTCAAGGCAACAAAGTTTCAAATATAGAAGATAAATAAACCCAAGATACCTGCCTCCAACCAGCCTAGCTGGAGCTTGGGTCACTGGGGGCTGTGGCCAGTCTGCAAACAGCCATCAGCCCCTCACTCAGGATGGCCACAGTCTCATGGGGTGAGGATCCCTGCTGGGGGGCTTGGCCAGCCTGCAAACAGCCATCAGCCCCTCACCCAGATTGTCCAGGCATCCCAGCAGGACCCCTCCCCCCCAAAGGAGCTGTAGCCAGCCTGCAAACACCCATCAACCCCTCTCCCAGGCTGGCCAGGCACCCCAGCCAGACTCCCCATCCTTAGATGGTTGAGGCCAGACTGAAAATGGCCTTCAGCCTCTCACTCTGGCTGGACAGGCACCCCAGGGGGAACCCCCTACCCTGAAGAGGTTGTGGCCAGCCTGCAAACAGCAATCAGCCCCTCACCCAGGCTGGCCAGGCACCCCAGCAGGACCCCCACCGTGCAGGGACTGTGGCCAGAGTGAAAATGGCCCTCAGCCCCTCACCCAGGCTGGCCAGGCACCCCAGTGGGAATCCCATCCTGATCCGGGACACTCTTCAGGGCAAACCAGCCAGCCCCCACCCATGCACCAGGCCTCTACCCTATATAATAAAAGGGTAATATGCAAACTGACCCTAACAGCAGAACAACTAGGAATGACTAGTCACTATGACACATACTAACCACCAGGGGGCAGATGCTCAATGCAGGAGCTGCCCCCTGGTGGTCAGTGCACTCCCACAGGGGTAGCTCTGCTCAACCACAAGCCAGATTGACGGCTGCTAATACAGCGGTGGTGGTAGAGCCTCTCCTGCCTCCTCAGCAGAGCTGAGGTTGTCCGACTGTAGCTTAGGCCTGCTCCCAGCTGGCTAGTGGACATCCCCCAAGGGCTTCTGGACTGCCAGAGGAATGTCTGACTGCCAGCCTAGGCCTGCTACCCCAGGGATTGGGCCTAAGCCAGCAGGTGGACATCCCCTGAGGGGTCCCAGACTGTGAGAGGGCACAGGCCAGGCTGAGGGACCCCCCTGAGTGCACAAATTTTTGTGCACAGGGCCTCTAGTTCTATATAATAAAAGCCTAATATGCAAATTGTCCTCTCAACTGGGAGTTTCACCGCTTTCTATGATGTGCACTGACCACATGGGGGTGGTGTGGAACATGGAGGGCACTGGCGATGTGGTACTGGCAGCAGGCAGCAGTGGAGGCACTGCTGGCCATAATGGGCCCCAAAGAGAGAGGGACCATAGCAGGATGCTGGAGCAGGTAAGTGGGTGGCCCTAGGCCAAGGTGGATGTGAGCAGGGCCAGATCGCTCTGCTGATTGTCCCTGTAGATGGTATCCAGTGGCGGTGGGGCCAGGATTACTGCCTGGCTCCTAGGCACAAAGGGAGCTGGGCAGGGACCTGATGATTTAGGTGGAGGGGAGCACATGGGGGCCCGGGGGCCCAGGTGTTGCACAGGGCCCATAGGTCAGCTGGGACCTGCCCTTCCATGCTGACCAGACCTAGGGAACATACCTATGCACAAATTTCATGCACTGGGGCTCTAGTCTATATAATAAAAGCCACCATTACGGTGGAATGACCACAATGACCAGTCACTATGATGTACACTGACCAGGGGGCAGACACTTAATGTAGGAGCTGCCCAGTGGTGGTCAGTGCACTCCCATAGGGGGAGTGCCACTCAGCCAGAAGCCAGGCTCATGGCTGGCTAGTGCAGTGGTGGTGGTGAGGTCCTCTCCTGCCTCCATGGCAGCACTAAGGAGCAGTGAGGCAAGCAGTAAGGAGAGTGAGCAGGCAGGCAGTAAGGAGCAAGGGATGTCCACCTGCCAGCTTATGCCTGCTGCTCTGGGCCTCTAGTTAACAAACAATAATGCAAGAATAAACTCTCAGCTGTAAACTTGCTTTTGCCCCACCGTGTAGTTCTAAAAGTCTTACAAATATACAATGATTCTTCATGATATGGCTATGGCAGAAGCAAGGCATTGAAGTCACTCAGACCATTGTTCAAACTCTGCCAGTTTTTTTTTATTTTCTATTTTTTTATTAACCTCCCCAGAAACTTTAATAAATTTATTACATTGGTAATAAAATCACTTTACACTACTCATAAAATAAATATTCCCATTTGCATACAGAAGACAGATTATCTAGGCCCAGCCTGGCCCCAGAAGGGTCACACGGACAGGCAGTGGTAGAGGGAGGGCCGTTCCTCCCATGGAGAATGGAGAGGTTCTGATCAGCAGGAGAGCGGTTGGTGGGCAGGCGGTGGGCAGGCGGGCAGGTGGGCAGGTGGGCTGCAGGCTAGGTGCCAAGCATTACTGAACCTGCTACTGTGAGCTGCCCTCCTCATCGTCCATCTGACACAAACTCATGTGATTATTTATGACACTGCCCTGAGAAATGATTCTGAGCCACAAAATTGTGACTTCACCTTTAAAAAGGAGACAATAATTTGTAGGGGTAAAAATGTAAGTTAACTTCCCAGTAGATATTCAATTCCTGGTCCTCATAACCCTAACTAAGAAATGGAAGTTTCTTCCCTATACATCCATGTATTCACTCAACAGCTGTAGTGCATGTTCACTACGGACATCAGATGTGACATTTAATGTCTAATATTATTTAATGCCAGCTTGTGTTGTCAGTGGAGACATGATATAATTTTAATGCATATTAAGGCAATCTTCTGTCCTTAAATGAAAAGCTAAAGTTCCTAACTGACCCATACATTGTTCACAAATTGCTTTTGTTTGCTCTTTTGTTTGTGTTTATACTTATACTAGGGGCTCAGTGCACAAAAATTTGTGCACTTGGGAGGTCCCTCAGCCCAGCCTGTACACTCTTGCAGTCTGAGACCCTTCTGGGTATGTCCACCTGCTGGTATGTCTGGTCAGCCTGGGTGAGGGGCTGATGGCTGTTTGCAGGCTGGCCATGCCCCCCAGTGTGGACCCTCACCCCATTGGGATGTGGCCAGCCTGGGTGACAGACTGAGGGGTGTTTTCAGGCTGCCCACAGTCCCTTCAGGTTTTGGGTCCCTACTGGGGTACCTGGCCAGCTTGGGTGCAGGGCTAATGGCTGTTTGAAGGCTAGCCAAGTCCCCCCGTGGGGTCCCTCACCCCACTGGGGTGTGGCCAACTTGGGTACAGGCCTGAGAGCTGTTTTCAGGCTTTCAGGTTACCCACAGCTCCCATTGACTCAATGTCCCAGCAAGGCTGGCTGGAAGCAGGTTTCTGGGGTTTATTTATCTTCTATAATTGAAACTGTTGCTTTAAGCCAAGGCCTAGGCAGGTAATGAAGCCTCTGTTTGCTTCAGCTCCGTAGCTTCTATAATTGGAAGAATGTTGCCTTAGTAGACTCTAGGTAGGCAGTTTCCTCCATTGCTGGTGAAACGGAAGCCTGCTGTTTGCTTCAGCTCTGAGGCTTCTATAATTGCAACAGCTTACTCCTGGTGCAACAGAAGCCACCTGTTTACTCTAGCTTGGTGACTGCCGCCCTCCATCTTGGCTGGGTTAATTTTCATACAGCTGCTCTGATTGGCTGGTGGGCGTGGCTTAGGAGTCCCATAGAAATGATCAATTTCAATATTACTCTTTCATTAGATTAGATAATAAATCACTCCTTAAAGCAAAACCCATGTCATAATTCACTCTGCCTTTCAGTGTCTAGGAATAGACTATAGTGCCATTTGAAAACACTGAGCTTTAGGAGTTTCATGAACTGACTGGAGAGAGTCACTCTGGCTGTATGTAGAGAAGACATGGTTAAGTGGCAAAAGTGAAGATAGGAGACCTTTGAATGATCATTGCAATAATAAAGAGGTAACATAACAGTGATTTGGTCTTAAGTGGTGAGTGGTGATGGTGGGAAGTGGTGATAAATGATCAGATTCTGGTTCTGATTTGAAGGTAGAATTACAGAACTTGCAAGTGGATTGCAGTGCAATGTGAAAATAAGAGAAGCATCAAGCCTGAGTGCAAGCATTTTGGACTGAGCATAGAAGAATGATGTGCTACATACTGAGATGAAGAAGACTGGGAGCAAGTGGGACCTTTTTTGAGGGGAATATCAATGACACAGTTCCATACAAGCTAATTTGAGAGGTATATTAGATATTCAAGTGAAGATGCAGTTGGCAATTGGATATTTAAATCTAGTTTCAGGGGAAATGTTGAAGCAGGAGATGGAATTTTGACAATGATTTGTACTCTATGGCACAGGACTGGAAGAGATCAGCAGAGTGTGACATAGAAAGAAAAGAAGATGTGCTGCCCAGGTTGAGCACTTCCATGGTTAGAGGTCAAGGAGCTGAGATGGGACTAACAAAGGAAAACAAAAGGCAGGCTGGTAGGGAAGCAGAGAACACAGAGAGATGGGTGTCTCAGAGACAAAGAAGAAGTAAACACAATGAATGTATTTTAAGGACAGAAAGAGGAGGTGGTCAACTGTGTCAAACATTGAAATAGCAAAATAAGATGAGAACTAAAAATTTATTTTTAGATTTGACAAAATAAAGGCTCATTGATAGCCCTGAAAAACCTATAATGCTGGACCAGCTGGTTTGGCTCAGTGGTTGAGTGTCAACCTGTGAACCAGGAGGCCGTGAGTTCGATTCCCAGTTAGGGCACATGCTTGGGTTGTGGGCTCAATCCCCAGTGTGTGTGTGTGTGTGTGTGTGTGTGGAGGGTGTGTAGGAGACAGCTGATCAATGATTCTCTCTCTTCAGTGATCTCTCTCTCTCCCTTCCTTTCTGAAATCAATAAAGACACTTTAAAAAAAAAATACGATGCTGGAAAAATTGGAAATATAACCTGGTTGGAACGTGTTCAAAAGAAATGAGGAAGAGAAAAAAGACACAATGAGAATAGACAACTCTTTCAAGGTTTTGTTATAAAGGGGCAGAAAGTAGTTGAAAGAGGGAAGATTCAAAGAAGAGGAAGGGTTTAATATTAATAACTAGAGGCTTAGTGCACAAAATTTGTGCACTTGAGGGAGGGGTGTCCCTCAGCCTGACCTGAGCCATCTCACAGTCCAGGAGCCCTTGAGCAATGTCCGACTCATGGCTTAGGCCCCTCCACCATGGGGAGCTGTCAGTTGGACATCTTTCATGCTGTCACAAAGGCGGGAGCCGCTGCACTTGCCAGCCATGAGACCCAATTCTCGGTGAGCAGCGCTCTTCCTGTGGCAGTGCACTGACCACCAGAGGGTAGCTCTTTCCTTGAGCGTCTTCCCCCTAGTGGTCAGCGAGCATCATAGCGGCCAGTCATTCTAAGATTTGGTTGAGTTGTATATTAGCCTTTTTTATATAGGATTGTGGCCTAGATATGGCCGTAAATCAGATTGGATGCCAGACATAGGTGTGGAGCAAAATTGGAGGGTCTTGCTGACCCAGACTTTAACTTTTGGTTGCTGAATTAGGGAATGCTCAGGAGGCCTCAGGGGAGAGGTTGGGTTGAAAAAGTGGAAGGGGGGTACTTGGGAAGCTCAGGGTAGTGGGTGCTTGCCAACAGGTTCACAAAGTGAATATCTTAAAAACCAGCATGATAGCACCAGTGTGTTTTAACTGAACTATGGATCCATAAAGAGGTTTTTGTTCCATTTGTTATCTTTATGTTTAAGATGAGGATATCCCAGCATATTTTTATGACAATAAAAATGACCAGAAGAAAGGGAATATTTTAAATTTGATGATGTTGAAGAACAAGGTGAGAATTATATGAGTGGGGATGGGATTAGCATATAAATGAAAGTGTTGGTTTTGATAGAATCACTCTATTTGTTCCTTACAAGCAGAAGGAGCACAGAGGACAGACATATGTTAGCTGCTAAGAGGTGGTAGAGCACATATGGAATTTCTTTCCTGGCTGCTTCTATTTTTTCGGTGAAAGAGGAAATTTATTAAAACCTCAATTTCTTTCTTCCTCAGGATTACTATGCAGCCACATTTTACCTGGGATTCATGTAGAAGACCTGGTCACTAGGCCAACTTTTGATGTATGATCTGTGTCCCTCCCTCCAGGATACATTCAGCTGTGGAACTCTGGTTTCATGGATGATGTTCACACCAGTTCCTTTGGGACAAGTTTGCTTAGAATGTGATGAACCCTGACCCCCTCGTGCCCTGCTTTGCTGTGGACTGACCCCCAAAGGAAATCAATCTTGCCTGGCACCATAATGTATCCATCACAGGTGAGGGCATCACACAGCCTGATCCAGAATTGGTGTTTGATAAATCTGTGTTGTGTTACTACTGGAAGAGGGAAGGGAGGAAATAAGAAGGAAGACAATAAAGAAGGGGAGGTGTGATTTGCATCTAGAATGGCCGCCACTAGTCTGGCTTAATTGCGTGTGTCTCTGTGCACAGGATTGGCATCTTGTTTGTACTGAATTCTGCTGCATGTCTCGCATCCCAGTGTTTTCGCCTGGACTCACAGTGGCCCCGAGGGGAGTGAGCGCTTGCCTGTCTCTCCTGAAGTTGATGCACAGAGGCACAGCCAGGGAGGAAGGGATGTGCCTTTACCCAGGGGTTTTGTGCAGCTTCACAAAATAGTGACCAGGGATCTGATTCGCTCTCCCCTGACAATGGGCTAAAGGCATCAGCCAATGAGGTGGGCTGGACTCTAGCTCCTCAAGGTCACTGGATAAAGCCAGGCAGCCAATGAGGAGCTGCACTTTTGATGCGGGCGGGGCTGGTGAGGGGAGAGCCCCCTGAGCTCCAGCTGCAGAGCCTTGCACACCCTTGTGCACAGGCTGGGACAGGCGGCTGCGCGGCCCCAGTGACCCGCCTGGCAGACGAAGCTCGCCTGGCAGGCCCCGGATCCCTTTCTAATCCGGCAGGTCCGCGCTCTGCTCTCTGCCCTGCATCGCACATGAAGAGCAACTCTGATCTGCAGGCCGAAGGCTCTGGCTTTGTTTCTGAAATGTTTTGCTTTGAATCTTTCCAGGGAGCTGGCCCACCAGCGCTGCCCTGCCCAGCAAGCACAGGGCGGAGGGGTGGCCTGAGGCTCCTGCCCGCCCCCCATCCCAGGCCAGCTCAGGGCTCAGCCTCCCCACACTGTCCCGCTGTCAGCAAGACATCGCCCGACATCTCCCATTCTCCTGTGAAAGGCCTCCTCCACGCGGGGTGTGTTCCCCGAGCAGCTGCAGGTGCCGGGCGGCAGCTGCCTGCCCATCCATGGTTTCTCAGAAGGAGGAGCGACCATGGCTGCGTCCCCATCGCTCTCCCCCACCCGCCCCCGGCTGCCCCGAAGCAAGTAGGGGTGATGGGGGCACTGCTTCTGACGCTCTTCTTCCCCTCAAGTCTCAGTCACTTAGCTCGTTCTGCATCAGCGCCAACCTTTCATTCAAACGCCTCTGCCCACTGCGCCTTTCCGCCCGCTGCAGGCTGTCCCTCTGTCCCTCTGTCCCTCTGTCCCCGAGTTTGAAAGGGCAGGAGGCTGTCCCTCTGTCCCTCTGTGCCCAGGCACCCGGTTCCGAAAGGGCAAGAGGCCATCAGCGAGTGCAGCCCCCACTCGGAGGCACAGGCGCGCTTCACACCAGTCGAAGGGGCCCAGATGATGTCAGGCAGGTTCCAGTCAAAACAGGAATATTGCAACGGCAATGGCGGCCAGCTCCTGTGTGTCTGTTCACCTGTAAAACAAGGTAAATGGCAGGAAATGGAAGCGAGAGAATAAAACTGACAAGCAGAGCAAGTTTCTGAGTATGGAGGTGGACAGAACCTGGGATGTACTGCCAAGGGGCCGTTTGGAACGCCTGTCTGAGTTGGTAGAACCCCAGCGGGTGTGTTTGGGGGTCTCTGCACAGAGCAGACAAGGGCAGGCAAGCCTGTAGGGCAGCATGTGGGCTTCAGAGTCAGATAGGCCCAGATTTAGGTTGTGGCTTTGCTGTAACCTAATAATGTGGTGTTTGCAAATTTCTTAATTTCTCTGGGCCTATTAAAAATATCTATAACTAGGGGCCCGGTGCA
>PVJC01035938.1:0-17982 GCA_004026665.1 Murina feae | reverse complement strand
CTACAGAGGAAACATCTTTTCTTACTGCTCATTGGCTAAGCTCCCTGTATGCCACTGGTAATAATCTTAGTAACTTGGGTAATAAGAATCTCTAAAGGCGATCTAGGGTTTTTCCACCATACTCCTGGAGAAAAGAAATGAAGGTCCACTGCTGGAGGGCTAAGAAATGTCATATCCTGCCCTATCCAGTTTGGCTCAGTGCATAATGCCTCGGCCTACTGACTTCAGGGTCTGGGTTCAATTGTGACCAAAGGCATGTACCTAGGTTGCAGGCTCCTCCCTGGCTGGGGCCCAGGTCAAGGCTCATGCAAGAGGCAACCAATCAAAGTGTTCTTCTCACTTTGATGTTTCTCTCTGTTTTTCCCTTCTCTTCCACATTCTCTAAAAATCAATGAAAACATATCCTCAGAGGATAAAAAAGAAAGAAAGAAAGAAATGTCATATTCTATGAAAGACACATCTTGAAAATGCCTAAAGAAAGTTGTCATTTTTTCATGGTGAAGGGACTGGAGTCTATATTGATGAAAACACCTTGGTGGCTGCGTTGATTGGCAGTGGCTGCAGCAGCAGTGTGATGGGGCTGGTGGCTTCCCCTGATTAGCCTGGTCGCCTCCCACAAAGGGAGGCCAGACTGTGGCTTAGGCCCGCTCCCCAAGGGGATCAGGGAGCGGGCCTAAGCCATCAGTAGGATACCCCCTGAGGGCTCCCAATACGTGAGAGGGGGCAGGCTGGGCTGAGGATTCCCCCTAAGTGCACGAATTTCATACACTGGGCCCCTAGTATTTAACTATAGTATTAAAGACTAGAGGTCTGTTGCAGGAAGATTCCTGTATGAATAGGGCTTCCTGAGCCAGAGCGAAGCAGAGAATCGAGTGAAACCAGCCTTGGCTTCCTCCCGTCTCTGCTGCCTCTGCTCCCTCCCTGTCCTGTTGCCTCAGCTTCCTTCTCTGCCATCTTGGCTCCCTCCCTTCTCTGCCGCCTCGGCTTGTGATGAGTTGAACTGAGTTGAATGTCAGTTGAAAAATTTTCAAATCTGTTCCCCAGCCGTGCCCCAGTTAAAGTTCCCTGTAAACTGACAAGAGACCAAGGATGTGGTCAATGATGGGTAACCAGCCATAACACCAAGTTTCTTACCCCGATACATGCACATCTAGGCCTGACTAGACCTTGTAACTGTAACCAAGGATGTTTGTGGTTTCTGTGAATAAAAGCTTGCCTAGCACCAAGGCTGTGGGTGCTGCAAGAGGAGAGCTCCTTGCATGGAAATGCCTGTGGCAATCGCTGGTCAGATCAATAAATCTTTGCTTGCTGCTTAAGACCTAATTGGAGTCGGTGGTCTTATTCTCACTAATGTTGGTCCACAAGATTTGGAGGCCCCAGAGAGATACCCAGCAGGGGTGAGAGGAATCCCTTATCCAGGGCAGGAGGCTCTCTCCCATCCACAGCCAGGCAAGCCACAGGACTTATTGAAAATCCTGCAGGAGGTAAAGACTGGAGGCGTCTGAGGTGAGATTTCACAGTGGGGAGTCAGGTGGAGGGCTGGATGCAGCACTACCTCCCAACTCCAGCCAGTGGCCATGATGGTGGCCACGGCATCTGGCAAGTGTGACTTTTGGTTTCACGGGACTTGTCTGTGTGTCTTTGTTGTCTTGGTGTTTGTCACAATGGGACAAGGATCATCTGCTTCTATGTGCTCCCCGCTGCAATGTTTCCTTAAGAATTTTCAAGAAGAGAGCTGGAGATTATGGATATGATATTAATGCTCTTTATTTACAGTGATTCTGTGAAAGGGAGTGGCCCACTTTCCAGGTGGGGTGGCTGGATGCAGGGTCTTTCGATCTGACCACTGCCTACCGGGTCCATCATGTCATATACGGCTTCCCCGGGCATCCTGATCAAATTCCTTATATTCAGGTTTGGGTAGACATTTTGTCTGAGAAACCCTGGTGGCTGAGGGCATGCCTCCCAAGGGAAAAATTGGGACAGAGAAGACAATTATTTTGGCCAGGCCCCAGAAGGGGAAGGCTCCCCTGTTCCTTCAGGGAGAGCAGGAAGAACCCATCAGCTGGTCACCCCCTTATGCTTCCCAGGTGCTGAATTTGGGTGAGCCCTGGCTTCAGGCCCAGGCCCCACCACCAGCTCCTGATCTGGAGCCCCTGCCTCCCCCGATGCCAATTGTCTTCCCTGAAGACCCACTGATGGCGGGGGCTTTGTTGTCCTCCAACCCCTTCAGTTCATCTCATAATAGACAGGGAATGGAATATAGAGTCCTGGGGGTACTGAGTCAGCAGCCCCAGTGCTCCTCTTGCCCTTAAGGCAGGCTGGGCCACCAGACCTGGGCCCAGATGGCCAGCCTTTCATGATTTATGTCCCTTTCTCAACTAGTGATTTGTATAATTGGAAGAATCAAAATCTCTCTTTTTCTCAGAACCCTCAGGGTCTGATCTCTCTGCGGGAGTCAGTCTTTTTTACCCACCAACCCACGTGGGATGACTGCCAGCAGTTACTCCAGACCCTCTTCACCTCAGAGGAGAGAGGGAGGGTGAAGGCAGAGGGAAGAAAACTGGTCCTAGGGCCAGATTGGCAGCCATCTGGGGATATAAGATGGATTGAGGCACTGTTTCCCAGCTCTAGACCAGACTGGGGAGTGAATGATCAGAGGGGAAGGGAAGCCTTGGGCCAGTATTGCCAGACTCTATTGCGGGGCATCTGGGCAGCAGCTTGGAAGCCCACTAACCTCCCGAAGGTGACTGAGACCACCCAAGGACCGAACGAGAGCCCTGCTGCATTCCTGGAAAGGCTGTGAGAGGCATACTGTGTCTATACATCCATAGACCCAGATGCTTCAGAGAATAGGTGGGCCATTAACATAGCGTTTGTGTCCCAGTCGGCCCCAGACATTAGGAAAAAGTTACAGAAGTTAGAAGGCTTTGAGGGGAAGTCAATCTCAGAACTGGTGGAGGTGGCCCAAAAGGTCTTCAATAACCGAGAGGACCGGATGGTGGGACTCAACACCAAAATGGCTAGGATCCTGGTCACCATAGATGAGGGAAAGGGTGGAAAGTGAGGCCCTCGGGGAAAAGGGGGAGACCCACCCCGGGAGAGACTGGGGAAAGATCAATGTGCTTTATAAAAGGAACACAGACATTGGAAGAATGAATGCCCAAAAAGGGCCGAGAAGAAGCCAGTGCCCATGTTGGTGGAGGAAGTGGATTAGGGGAGGTCAGGGCTCTAGGGTCCCCCGAGAACCCTGGGTAATGTTGACCGTGGGGGGGCAGCCAGTAGACTTCTTGGTAGACACCGGTGCAACCTTTTCAGTTCTTAAGGAGCCTGTTGGACCAGTCTCTAGAGAACGTGTGCCCATCCAAGGGGCTACTGGGAAGGTCCGGTCCTACCCTTGGACCAAGGGGAAGATCTCCAATCTGGGAACTGGTCAAGTTACATATTCTTTCCTCATAATGCCAGATTGCCCCTATCCGCTCCTTGACCAAGACCGCCTTACTAAATTGAAGGCCACCATCTCCTTTGAAGAAGGGAAAATAGACATTAAGCTAGGAGGAAGAGGGACAAGCTCCGGAGTGTTCCTTGTAACCCTCCCCCAAGAAGAAGAATACAGGCTACACGAAAAGCCAAGGGTAAGGCCCAGTAATCTCCAAGCATTAAGGAGGGAGATTCCCTGGGTATGGGCCGAAGATAACCCTCCTGGCCTGGCATTCCACTGACCCCCATAGTGGTCCAACTCACCAGCAGTGCAACCCCTATCCAGGTCAAGCAATACCCAATGAGTCAGAAGGCCAGAATGGGAATAGCCAAGCACATTAAAAGACTGAGGGAAGCGGGAATTCTTGTTCCATGTCAGTTGGCTTGGAACACCCCTTTACTGCCTGTGCAGAAGCCTGGCACCCAGTATTTTTGGCCTGTCCAGTACCTGAGGGAGGTTAACAAGCGAGTAGAGACCATCTACCCCACCGTTCCCAACCCGTACACTCTGCTGAGCCTCCTCCCACCAGGCCATAGGTACTATTCAGTCCTGGACCTAAAGGATGCCTTCTTCAGCCTTCCCCTCCCCACAGGAAGCCAAGCCATTTTCGCCTTTGAATGGACTGATCCTGAGAAAGGCCAGTCCGGACAGCTAACCTGGACCAGGTTGCCACAGGGGTTTAAAAACTCCCCTACTTTGTTTGATGAAGTGCTGAGCCAGGACTTGGTGGACATCAGGCAGGCCCACCCCCAGGTCACTCTTCTCCAGTATGTTGATGATCTCCTCTTGGCAATTGGATGAGAGGGAGGAATGCCTCTAGGCAACCAAGAACCTCCTCAAGGCTCTGGCCGGCCTTGGGTACAAGGTGTCTGCCAAGAAGGCTCAACTCTGTGAGACCAAGGTAAATTATCTGGGGTACAACATTGAGGGTGGACAAAGGACACTATCATCCAGCCGGGTGCAGGCAATTTTGGCCATACCCCAACCCACCACAAAGAGGCAGGTCCGGAATTCTTGGGAGTGGTGGGCTACTGCTGGTTGTGGATGGATATTAGGCTTTACTGAAATAGCCAAGCCTTTGTATTCCATCACTGGAGGAAAGGAGCCTGAGCTAACTTGGACAGAGGAGGCCCAGAGGGCCTTCACCCAGCTCAAGCAGGCACTGACCAGTGCACCAGCTCTAGCCCTACCTGACTTCGAGAAGCCTTTTCGCCTTTTCATGGCAGAGGCTAAGGGGATGGCAAACGGGGTCCTGACTCAGACTCTTGGACCTTGAAGAAGGCTGGTGGCCTACCTCTCAAAGAGACTGGACCCAGTAGCAGCTGGGTGGCCAAGTTGCATGAGGGCCATCACTGCCATGGCAGAGCTGGTAAAGGAAGCATCCAAGCTAACTTTCAGCCAGGACCTCCAAGTAGTCGCCCCACATGCAGTTGAGGCACTTCTCCACAGCTCACCTGATAGATGGATGTCCAACGCCCGCATCACTCAGTCCCAGGTACTCCTCCTAGACCCACCCAGAGTCAGCTTCCTGAAGACCACAGCCCTTAACCCTGCTACACTGACCTCAGACGAAGGTGGGCGGGGCGAGCCTACAGTTCACGATTGTGAAAAGGTCTTGACCACCTTGACCTCTATTTGATCGGACCTGAGGGACACTTCCCTGCCCGACCCAGAGGTGACCCTCTACATGGATGGCGGCAATTACGTAGAAGATGGAACTCAATATGCTGGGGCAGCAGTGGTGTCTGAGGAGGAGGTAATCTGGGTGCAGGCCCTAGGCCACGGAACTTTGGCTCAGAAGGCTGAGCTCATCACCTTAACGCAGGCTCTCCGGTGGGGGAAGGACAAGAGACTGAACATCTATACTGACAGCCGGTATGCTTTTGCTACTATACGTGTACATGGAGCACTATACCAAGAGAGAGGTCTTTTGACCTCAGGAGGAAGGACATTAAGAATGCCCCCAATATCCTTGCACTGCTGGCAGCCATCTGGGGGCCGAAGGAGGTAGCTATTATACACTGCTGGGGGCACCAGAAGGATGACACCTCCCATAGCCTGAGGCAATAGACTGGCTGATCAAGCGGCAAAGGAAACCACCAAAATACCAGTAGGGCCCCTACAGGTCTTAGTGGCCCTCCCAGACCACCAGCTGCCTGACACCCCAACTTACACCAAGAAGGAAGAGGAGAAAGCTAAAGGACTGGGGGCTGGGATAACCAGGGGAGGATGGCTGGAACTCCTGGACCACCATCTGTTCCTCCCAGAAAGCCTGGGCAGAATCATCATAGAGCAGACCTATAGGCGCACCCATCTCGGAGGCACCAAGCCGGCTGAGCTTCTTTGCAAGGATCACTACGTTCCTGGACTGCAGAGGATGGCCAAGGATGTGGCTCGGAGATGCCAGATGTGTGCCCAAGTGAACTCCAGTCAAGCCTGCTCCAACCTGCCTGGAATAAGGTTCCGAGGAAGCACCCCAGGGGAACACTGGGATATTGACTTCTCAGAGCTCCCAGAGGGCCAGGGAGGATACAGATACCTCCTGGTGTTCATAGACACCTTCTCAGGATGGCTGGAGGCCTACCTCACCAGGACTGAGATAGCCCAAGTAGTGGTTAAGAAGCTTCTCTCTGAAATTGTCCCGCGGTTTGGCCTACCACTGTACATAGGGTCCGACAATGGCCCGGCGTTCATTGACAGGATCACCCAATTGGCAGCTAAGGCATTAAAGGTAACTTGGAACTTGCATTGCGTATACAGGCCACAAAATTCAGGGCAGGTAGAGAGGATAAATCAGACATTGAAGGAAACATTAACCAAGCTGAGAATAGAGACTGGCAAGAACTGGGTAAGTTTGCTCCCCTTTGCCCTTCTCTGAGCTAGGTGCACCATGTATGTTCAAGGATTGACCCCTTTGAAATAATGTTTGGGCAACCGCCACCATTGGTGCCCAAGTTAGGGGAGGAAGAGGTCACCCCCCCCCTCTCTGTAATTTACTTAAGTCTTTTCAGGCACTCCAAAAAGCTGCCACATCAGCACAATGGATTGTGCAAGAGGCTTACCAAAATGCTGACACCTCAGAGATGGGAGAGGCAAGCCTGTTTTCCCCTGGCGACTTAGTCTGGGTGAAAAGACATCAACCCAGAGGGCTTGAGCCATGCTGGAATGGTTCATACACTGTGGTTCTCAGCACCCCCTCAGCAGTCAAGGTAGGTGGGAAGAGACATTGAATCCATCGCACCCAAGTGAAGGCGGCCGACAGCAGAGACTGCCTCTGAAGGTGGAAAGTGAAACCAACCCAGGACCCACTAAAGGTGAAATTGGTGCCTGCATCATGATCTATCTACTGCTCCTTGCTATCATGTGGAGGTTCAGTAAGCCCTTTTCCCACCAGGTCCCACATTATGCCTGGGAAGTGATTTGCACCATGGACGGGGTAGTCCTGGCCCGGGTAACAGACACCAGTGAGCCAACTCTCCGGTTTGACCTGTATAGCCTCTTTGGGGAGAATTGGAACCTGCCCCAGGACCAACTCAAGCTCATGAATCTAGGACCAGCCCGGTAGCAAGTGGGGATCCCTGGGGGAATGGCTACGTACAGGGCCGCAACCACCTATGGCTGCGGGACTCAAGGGGCTGAGCAACAACTGTGGCACACCCCCCTATATGTCTGCCCACGCCAGCCTCAGATTCCCTTTCTGAAGTGTGAGGACCATCCAGATTATTATTGTGGACAGTGGGGCTATGAAACATATGCCCAATGGCCCCCAAAGTTTCCGGCTAGGGACATACGATTTACCCGGCAGGTACAGACAGGGGCCCCAGAAAGGAATTGTACTGTTAGAAACTGCAACCCCATTGTCATCAAACCAGTGGCACATTGGACTAGAGACTGGGTCGGAGGACAGACATGGGGACTAAGGCTATATGTTTCTGGGCCAGACCTGTGGGTGCTATTTACTATTCAGCGATGGGAAATACCCCGACTGCCCAACCCAATTGGTCCTCTGGCCCCTTGGCGACCCGAGGTCAGAAGACCAAGTCTGACCCCATGTGTGATGAGCCCACCACCACCATCATCAAAGACTGAAGCAGACTGTCGGGATGTGGCAACCTGGCCTCCGCCTCGAGGGGCCCCACTGAGACCAGACATTTTTGGGCCACTAGATGCCCCGTTCCAATTTCTGAACAAAAGTGCACCCAACCTTACTGCAGACTGTTGGTCGTGTCTGAACCCCGAGCCTCCCTATTACATGGGAATTGGAGTTTCTGCCCCGTTTGGAGCCAGTGCAACTCACATCCACAACGTATCTATGGATGCAGAAACTCAGGGACTATGTGCATGGGCGAATGGGAGGAGGGGATTAACTCTAGGAGACATCACTGGTGCTGGGGTGTATGTCACATCTGCCAATTACTCCCTTCCCAACTCCCCATATGCAGAGAATTATAACCAGACCCTCCGACTTCCGGAGAAACCAGGGTTCAAGGCCCCCTGGTACCTGGTGGCCCCAAATGGTACCTGGTGGGCATGCGCCACCAGAATCACCTCTTGCATACTCTCCCTAAATCTGCAGGTTGGGCCCAAGCCAGGACTCTGTGTCCTAACTCACCTCCTGCCACAGATGTACTATTACCCAGGGGAAGTGGGGAGGGAGTACCTCCTTATAGAGCCTCGGGGAGCCAAGAAGGCCCCTATCCTAGTCCCCCTGCTCATAGGACTCAGAATTTCAGGATCCACAGCAGTAGGGACAGCAGTTTTAGTTACAGGACACCAAAATTACAAGGAACTGGGTAGCCAGATTGACCAGGACCTAAGTACTCCAGAAAAACCCATAGGGCAGCTAGAGGAATCAGTGGGGTCCCTACCCGAGGAGGAGACTCGACCTACTCTTCCTGAAACAAGGAGGACTGTGCCTAGCATTGGGGGAGGTGTGCTGCTTCTACACTAACCACTCCGGGGTAATCAGAGAAAGTTTAAGTCAGTTAAGGAAATGGCTGGCAGACAGAGAGGAGGACTGTAAGGCAGAGGGGAACTGGCATGAGAATCTGTTCTCCTGGTCCCCCTGGCTCACAACCCTCCTATCCACTATGGCAGGGACCCTCCTCTTACTAATAGTAGGTCTCATTTTCAGACCCTGCCTGCTCAGGTGTCACTTCAATTTTACCTGAATCCAAGCTGCCAAACTCATGGTCCTGCACACCCAGTACTCTCAGCTAGTGGATACTAGCGACGAATCCAGGATCTGAATTCATCTCCTAAGACCAGTAGGGAATGTGATGAGTTGAACTGAGTTGAATGTCAGTTGAAAAATTTTCAAATCTGTTCCCCAGCTGTGCCCCAGTTAAAGTTCCCTGTAAACTGACAAAAGACCAAGGGTGTGGTCAAGGATCGGTAACCAGACATAACACCAAGTTTCCTACTCCCTGACACCTGCACATTAAGGACCTGACTAGACCTTGTAACTGTAACCAAGGATGTTTGTGGTTTCTGTGAATAAAAGTTTGCCTAGCACCAAGGTCACGGCTGCTGCAGGAGGAGAGCTTCCTGCATGGAGACGCCCGTGGCAGTCGCTGGCCAGCTCAATAAATCCTCGCTTGCTGCTTAAGACCTAATTGGAGTTGGTGGTCTTATTCTCACGAATGTGGGTCCACAACAGCCTCCCTTCTCTGCTGCCTTGGCTTCCTTCTCTGCCACATCAGCTTCCTTCTCTGCCGCCTTGGCTTCCTTCTCTGCCACCTTGGCTCCTTCCCTTCCCTGCTGCCTTCTTGGCTGCCTCCACTCCCTCCCGCCTCTGCTGCCTTGGTTTTCTCATATCTCTGCCACCTCAACTCCCTTCCATCTCTGCTGCCTCAGCTCTCTTCTCTGTGGCCTAGGCTCCCTTCTCTGCTGCCTTGGATTCCTCTGGTCTCTGCTGCCTCAGGTCCCTCCCTTCTCCCTCCTTTCTTCTCTGTCTCCACTGCCTTGGCTCTGTTCTGCAGCACTTGGCTTTCTTTAGTCTGTGCCTATGTATGCAAATTAACTTCCATCTTCGTTGGGTTAATTTGCATATCGCTCTGATTGGCTGGTGGGTGTAGCGGAGTGACACTAATTTGCATATTACTCTTTTATAGATGTAGATTAAATATGGAGGAAAGATTAAAAATGGTGGCAGAGTAAGTTGATGCTGCACAGACATGCTCCCAGGACCAAACAGGAATTAAAAGTAAAATATGGAAAAATTTCCTGAATATGTAATCAACAGAAGACTTGCTGGAGGAGTTTAAAGGAGAGATGGACAACAATAAAGTTTAGTAGGAGATTTTAACATCCAACTGACTTCACTGGACAGATCTTCCAGACAAAAACTTAAGGAAACAGTGACTCCAAAGAACACACTGGATCAGATGGATTTAATTGACATTTACAGAACATTTCACCCCAAATCTGCAGAACATACATTTTTCTCAAGTGCACTTGGACCATTCCCAAAGATAGACCACATGTTAGGACAAAAAAAAGTCTTTACAAGTTCAAAAAGATCGAAATTATATCAAGGATCTCTTCAGATTATAGTGGAATGAAATTAGAAATCAACTACAGTAAAAATACCCCAAAACATTGAAACACATGGAGACCACATAGCATGTTATTAAACAATTAATGAGTTACCAACGAGATCAAGAAAGAAATAAAAAACTTCTTGGAAACAAATGACATTGATCACACAACAACCCAAAATCTCTGGGACACACCAAAAGCAGTCCTGAGAGGGAAGTTCATAGCACTATAGGCCTGCCTCATAAAATAAGAAAAATCAACAATGAGGGAGAACCAAGATGGCGGCATGAGGTATATACCTAAATGCGCAGCCTCCACAACTACATTATAAGAATGCAACTATACAGATAAACAGTCATCCTCCAGAACCAAGGGAGGGGAAGCTTTACCACTAGAAGGCAAGGGAAGGAGTGCTTGGAGACTGAGTGGAAGCTCCTAGTGCCAAAACAGAGGTACTGACATGCTGAACGGAGGCGGCGGCGCAGCGGCGTGGTGGCGCGGGTGAAAGGGTGGCGGCGGCTGTGCTTGGGTCCGCGGCTTGGAAGGAGATTATAAACTCTGGGGCCACATAGAATGTGACGTGGACTGTAGGGCAACAGGGCGGAAGAACAGTGGAGTTCTAGCAGTGCTGTTTGCAGTGACACTGACACGGAGATACCAGGTCTCAGACACGCGCAGACCCTAGGGCTTAGAGACGCCAAACCCGGGAGAAACTGCAGCATCAGCGGAGGGGCAGCCATTATGGGTTGCTCCACCCTGGTAATTCTGAGACCCCATCCTACCCTACCTACAACCCCGCCCAAGCTGTGCACCTTCCAGCCGTCAGCATAACCTAAGGGTCTGCAGCTGGGAAAGAACTCCAAAAGATCCAAACCCCAAACAACGAGGAGAAAGGTCTGCAGATCATTTCCTCCCAGTGATACCTCCCAGTGATAACTACAAGACTGTACACCCAGTCTTCAAAGGCATACAACAAGAGTGTCCACCCCAGGTGATTGGGGAGGCTGAATCACTGGGCCCTATACACAGAAAGCCAAAATGGAGAGACTAAGAAGCAGGTCACAAATGACAGAAATGGAGGAATGCAAACGACTGGATATAGAGTTCAAAACCACAATTATAAAACTTTTCAAGAATATTGTAGAGACTGCCGATAAATTTACTGAGACCCTTGAGCATATGAAAAAGGACCAGCTAGAAATTAAGCATACACTGACTGAAATAAAGAATAATATACATAGATCCAACAGCAGATGAGAGGATTGTAAGAATCAAGTCAACGATATGAAATATGAAGAAGCAAACCCACCCAACCAGAAAAGCCAAAAGAAAAATGAATAAAAAAAATGAAGATAGTGTAAGGAGTCTCTGGGACAACTTCAAGCATACCAACATCAGAATTATAGTGGTGCCAGAAGAAGAGAAAGAGCAAGATATTGAAAACCTATTTGAAGAAAAAATGACAGAAAACTTCCCCCACCTGGTGAAAGAAATAGACTTCCAAGTCCAGGAAGCGCAGAGAATCCCAAATAAAAGGAACCCAAGAAGGACCACACCAAGACACATCATAATCAAAATACCAAGAGCAAAAGACAAGGAGAAAATCTTAAAAGCAGCAAGAAAAAAGCAGTTAGTTACCTACAAGGGGAGACCCATTCGACTGTCAGCTGATTTCTCAACAGAGACTTTGCAGGTCAGCAGGGAGTGGCAAGAAATATTCAAAGTGATGAACAGCAAGAACCTACAGCCAAAACTACTTTACTCAGAAAAGCTATCATTCAGAATTGAAGGTCAGATAAAGAGCTTCACAGACAAAAAAAGCTAAAGGAGTTCATCACCACTCAACCAGTATTATATGAAATGCTGAAAGGTATCCTTTGAGAAGAGGATGAAGAAAAAGTAAAGATAAAAATTATGAACAACAAATACATATCTATCAACAAGTGAACTTAAAAATCAAGTGAATAAAAAAAAAGTCTGATGAACAGAATAAATTGGTGAATAGAATAGAATCAGAGGCAGAGAAAGGGAGTGGACTGACAATTTTTGGGGGTAAAGGGTGTTGGGGGTGCGGGAAGAGAATGGACAATAATTGTACATTTATGGATGAGGACAGTGGTGGGGGTAAGGACAGAGGGTGAGGTCGGAACTGGGAGGAGGGGAGCTATGGGGGAAAAAGAGGAACAACTGTAATAATCTGGACAATAAAGATAAAAAAAATCAACAATGAACTATTTAACCCTGCAAACTTAAATAATTCGAAAGAGAACAAGGGAAACACAGAGTAAGTAGAAAGAAGGAAATAATAAAGATTAGAACAGAAATAAATGACTTAGTGAATAAAAAACAATGTAAAGAATCAATGAAACCAAGAGCTGAATCTTTGGAAGGATAAACAAAATTGATGAACCATTAGAGAGACTCATTAAGAAACAGAGAGAGGACCCAAGTCAATAAAATCAGAAATGAAAGTGGAGAGAAGTAACCAGAGAAAGATAAAGGACTGTAAGGAGCTGGATGGTGACTGGCAGGGAGGCAGGGAGGGAGAGAGTGTGAGAGAGCCAGGGAGCGATAGAGGAGTGTGTGGATATGTGTGGTGTATGTGTGCATGAGTTAGGGACAGTGAGATTCTGCAGGTTTTCTAAGGAGTTGCCAAACCGGGCAGTCTTAGATGGCGGAGCCCCACTCCCAGCACGGACACTCCTGGGTGGCCAGCACAGGCTCAGCGACCATGCCATCTTGAGAAACAGAGCTGCTTGTGACTTGGATCCTGGCCTCAGTGCCACCCAGTCTGGTCTCAGATGCAAACCAGGACCCTGCAGCCACTAGGGACAGAGACCTGCAACCACAGCTATGGACCATGGACACCAAGAATCCAGACATCTCGGTGGTAGATCTCTGTGAGTAACAGAGCCCATACCCCTACCCACAGGCTCACGGGCAGCACCAAAGTAACAGATAGACCCACCCCTCACTCGGGCCTCACAGGAACTTGAGCCTGGGAACTCTGGATCTCTGAGAAACTGTTCCCTGGTGGCATGAGACTACAGGAATTTGAGCCTAGGAACATGGGAAAACTGGAAACTTGTTCCCCGTGGCACGGGGCTTTGAGCCTAGGAGCAGGCACTCTGGGTGTCTGTTCCCCAAGGCACAGGGCTGCGGGAAATTGAGCCTGGGAATGCACGATCTCTGGGAGTCTGTTCCCCACAGTGGGGCTGCGGGAATTTGTGCCTAGGATCTCTCGAACACTGGGAAGCCTGATCCCCGCATCACGGGGTTTTGAGCCTAGGAGCCTGCGACTCTGGGGGTCGGTTCCCAGAGGCACAGGGCTTCAGGAATTTGAGCCTGGGAACTAGCAAAATCTGGGAGTCTGTTCCCCACAGCATGGGACCCCTATTCTCTGGGCAGGAGGCAGCACTAAGCACCAGTGACTTGACTCTGTTTCTTATCACTTGTGCCTGGGATCTCTGATTCCCAGTGCATTCACATAAGAGCCAGTGGCTCCAATTCTTGGTGCATGCACACACAGGGAACCTGATTCTTAGTGTGAGGCTGCGCAAAGCAACGGATGCCAATACTAGATTATTGGGGAACTCTGATTGCAGGAACACACTATATGGCTCTGATTTTCAACACACTCCAGTGGGATCTCTGTTTCAGCTTGATGCAGGTGAGGTCCTGATTCTAAGTGTGCACACAAGGCCACACTGGGCACTGGCAACACTGACTCTGACGGAGCCTGGTTCCCACCAACCGATGACAACCAAACACCTTAGTGTCAGAGCTCTTCAGTGACACTAGGGTGGTGAGAAGCTCCCACTGCACACGGCCCAGGCCCACACAATTCCACTTTGAAACTGCTGGAGACAGTCAGAATGGGGAGATGACACAACCCTCAGAGGAAAGAAAATGAGGAGTCACCAAGAAAGGCAATTAGTGAAATTGAAGCATGCAACATGACAGAAAATGTATTCAGAGTAATGGTTGTACAATTCATTCACTGGATGGATGAGAAAATGAAAAATCTATGCAAGAATCAGGAAGAAATGAAAAGTGATATAGCTACAATCAAAAACACCATGGAAGGTTTCAACAGTAGACTAGAAGAAGCAGAGGACCGAATTAGTGAGTTAGAAGATAAGGTAGAGAAATAAGCTCAATCTGAACAGCAACTGGAGAAAAAAATTAAAAAAGCAGGAGGAGAGCCTAAGGGAGCTTTGGGACAACATGAAACGAAGTAACATATGCATAATAGGGCTGCAAGAAGGACAAGAAGAGCAGCAAGGATTAGAACATCTATTTGAAGAAATAAGACAGAAAACGTCCCAGATATGGGGAAGAAAAAAGTTACACAAGTTCAGAGAGACCCAAGCAAGATGAACCCCAAAAGACCCACACCAAGACATATCATAATAATGTTGGAAAATGTACAAGACAAAGAGAGAATCTTAAAGGCTGCAAGAGAGAGACAGAGAGTTACCTACAAAGGATCCCTCATCAGATTATCAAATGATTTCTCAACAGAAATACTTCAAGCTGGAAGGGAATGGAAGGAGGTATACAGCGCGTTACAAAGCAAAGGACTGAATCCAAGAATACTCTATCCAGCAAGACTATCAATCAAAATTGAAGGGGAAATCAAGATCTTCGCTGAAAAAAAAAAAAAAGCCTAAAGTCGTTTATCACTACCAAGCCAGCAATGCAAGAAATGCTAAAGGGAATGATGTAAAAAGAAGAAATAATAAGGTAAGAAAGAGCTCAGGCACAAAAATAGAAATGACTTCAAACAAGTACCTTTCAATAATAACATTAAATGTAAATGGACTAAATGCTCCAATCAAAGGACATCGAGTGGCTGAATGGATAAAAAGACATGACCCATATATGTGCTGTATACAAGAGATCCACCTCAGAACAAGGGACTCACACAGACTAAAAGAGGAGGGATGGAAAAATATCTTTCAGGCAAATGGAAAGGAAAAAAAAGCTGGGGTAGCAATACTTAAATCTGACAAAATAGATCTCAAAGTGAAGGCCATAACAAGAGATAAGGAAGGCCACTTCATAATACTAAAAGGATCGATACAACAAGAGGATATAACCCTGATAAACATATATGCACCCAAATACACAAAAAAAACTCCTGGAGCATATCAAGGGAGAGATCGACAACAATACAATCATAGTAGGAGACTTAAACACACCACTGACATCACTGGATAAATCCTCTGGACAAAAAAAATCTGCAAAGAAACAGCAATCCTAAATGACTCACTAGATCAGATGGACTTAATTGACATCTTCAGAACATTTCACCCCAAAGCCACAGAATATACATTCTTTTCAAGTGCACATGGGACATTTTAAAAAATAAACCACATATTGGGTCACAAGCAAAATCTCCCCAAATTCAAGAAGATTGAAATTATACCAAGCATCTTCTCATATCACAATGGCATAATATTAGAAATAAACTACAACAAAAACAATCCAAAAAACTCAAACACTTGGAAGCTGAATAGCATGCTACTAAATAACGATTGGGTTACCAATGAGATCAAAGGAGAAATTAAAAACACTCTGAAAACTAATGACAATAAAAGCACAACAATCCAAAATCTATGGAACACAATGAAAGCAATCCTGAGAGGGAAGTTTATAGCTCTACAGGCCTACCTCAAAAAACAAGAAAAATGATAGTAAATCATCTAACTCTACAACTCAAAGAATTAGAAAGAGAGCAACAAGAAAAGCTCATAGTGAGCAAAAGGAAGGAGATAATAAAGATCAGAGCAGAAATAAATGATATAGAGACCAAAAAAGAGAAAAAAACAGTACAAAAGATCAATGAAAGCAAGCGCTGGTTCTTTGAAAGGATAAACAAGATTTATGAACCGCTTGCCAGGCTCACCAAAAAGCAAAGAGATAGGACACAAATAAACAAAATCAGAAATGAAAGAGGAGAAATAACAACAGACCTCACAGAAATTCAAAAAGTTGTTAAAAAATACTATGAACAACTCTACTCTAACAAACTACACAACCTGGAGGAAATGGACATATTCCAAGAAAAATACAATCTTCCAAAACTCAATCAGGAAGATTCTAAAAATCTCAATAGGCCAATGACTATGGAAGAAATTGAAGCAGTCATCAAAAAGCTTCCAGCAAACAAAAGCCCGGGGCCAGATGGCTTCACAGGGGAGTTTTATTGAACATTCAAAAAAGAACTAAAACCTATCCTCCTCAGACTATGCCAAAAAATTCAGGAGGAAAGAACACTTCCCAGCTCATTCTATGATGTCAGCATTACCCTAATACCAAAGCCAGATAAAGACAAAATATAGGCCAATATCCCTCATGAACATAGATACCAAAATACTCAACAAAATTCTAGCAAATTAGATCCAGGAATACATTAGAAAGATCATACACCATGACCAAGTAGGATTTATGCCAGGGATGCAAGGGTACTACAATATTCACAAATCAATAAACATGATACATCATATAAATGAATTGAGAGATAAAAACCACATAGTCATATCAATTGATGCAGAAAAAGCATTTGAGAAAATCCAACACCCATTTTTGATAAAAACCAGAAATACCAATCAGAATGGACATATGCATCCCTATGTTGATAGCAGCACAATTTACGATAGCTAAAAGTTGGAAACAGCCTAAGTGCCCATCAGCAGATGAGTGGATTAAAAAACTGGTACATCTACACAATGGAATACTAGGCTGCAGTAAAAAAGAAGGAATTCTTGCCATTTGCAACAGCATGGATGGAACTGGAGAGCATTATGCTAAGTAAAATAAGTCAGTCAGAGAAAGATAAATATCATATGATCTCACTCATTTGTGGAATATAGAGAACAATATAGACTGATGGACAGGAACAGATGCAGAGAGAGAGAAGCAGCAATCGGTCTGTTGATCTCCAGGGGTGCGGGGGAGAGATCAACCAAAGGACTTTTACGCATACATATAAGAAAAGCCAATGGACTCAGACAACAGGGGGATGAGAGCATAAGTGTGGGGGGGAAGTGTTGGGGGTTATTGGGAGATGAGGACACATTTGTAATACCTCGACCAATAAAGAAAAAAAAATCCTCAGGTGAGGTTAACAAAAATAAAAAGGTTATCTATTTTTAAAAAATAAAGGATTTCAAGGAAATAAAATAAGGATTGCAAGAAATTATACGCCAACAAGCTGGACAATGTGGATGAAATGGGAAAATTCCTAGAAAAATACAATCTTTCAAAATTGGATCAGGAAGAATCAGAAAACCTGAATAGGTCAATAATAACTGATGGAATTGAAGCAGTAATAATAGTAAAAAACAAACAAACCAAAAAAAACCTGTCAGCAAACAAAGCCAGGGTCCAGATGGCTTCATAAAGGAGTTTTACCAAATAATCAATGAAGAACTAACATCTATGCTCCTCAAATTATTCCAAGAAATCCAAGAAGAGTGACCAGTTCAAAGCTCTTTTTATGAGGCCAATATTGCCATAATTACAAAACCAGAAAAGGACAACACAAAGAAAGAGATAACACAGAGAAATTGGAGCCAGCAATATATTTAAAAAATCATACACCATGTCCAAGTGGGATTTATTCCAGGTCTGCAAGGCTGATATAGTATTCACAAATATGTAAATGTGATACATCACATAAACAAATTGGAAGACAAAAATCACATGATTATACCAATAGACACAGAAAAAGCATTCAACAAAACCCAACACCCATTTACAATATGTATACACTGAATGGCCAGATTATTATGACACCCCATCAGTACTTTGTTGGGCCACCTTTTGTTTTCTTGGCACTGACTCCACAAGATGTTGAAAGGTGATGCGAAGAATCTGACACCATGCGTGATGAATAGCACTGTCCAGTTCTGTGAGATTTGATGGTTGTGGAACCAGCTGCCTGATGGCTCTTT